>CM040629.1:5004350-5024990 GCA_022817965.1 Solanum lycopersicoides
CAGAATTCCTTAGGATGAACCTTCCACATAATGTTTTAGAATGATTTGTTTGTTGTTCATCATTTCTTCAGCCATTATATGGAATTTAAGAATAACAACATTAAATTGAATGTTCCAGAAGGTTCTAATGTTGTTGTTTTGAAGAATCTTTACTTGTCTTGTGACCCTTACATGTGTAACCGTATGAGCAAACTTGAGGTAGCTATATTCAATCCTTCACTCCTGGTTATGTAAGTCTTTCAATAATTTTCTTCAATTTACTATCACACATATGATTAGTTGATATATACTTTTGTTGACGTTCAAATTTCGAGATCAAAAAATATATTTAGTGTATTTTTATAGTTGAGTGATTGAATTGACTTATTTTTTTTTTAAAATTGGCTTTTAATCTTTTTTAAAAAAAAAATTTGAAGGTGTTTATAAAAAATTTAAGCACTTTTTAAAGCTAAACAATGAGTATGCTCAACTCATGACTTTTAAGTTTTTGCTAATAAGCTAATTAAAGAAAAAGTCAATCAGTAAACAATTCCTGATCGTGAATCTGAAGAGGGTAGTGAGTACTTTATTTTATCTTTTAAAGGTAGAGAGATTATTTTTAAAAGACTCAAAATCAAGTTCAAATTTTGAGATCGAACTTGTTAATTTTATTCTGGATTTGAATATGAAATCTTTAATTTTTTAAAATTATATATATATTAATATATATATATATATATATATATATATATAATAATAATAATAATAATTATGTAAAAATTACTATCAGTCACAGTATTATAAATCTTAAAATATTGCCAAGGCATATGAAGCAATTATGGTAAAAAGAAAAATTAATTCAAATCATATTTAATGGTTGTGGTTTTCAACCAAATTTAGTGTGGTGTTCTATTGGTTTTTTTCTTACTCCTTCTAACAAAACAAATAAGCTTTTATATTCTTTTCACATAAAATTCTCTCCTTTAACTATATTTTGATTGTTAATTGTGTAGACCTTTGAATGTTTCAAAATTTAATATTATTTGTGTTTATTATACTTTTGAGGAAAAATAAGTGAGTTTCTTATTTATTTTGTATTTGTAGCCTATCACAGGATATGGAGTGTCTAAAGTTGTGGAGTCTAGTGATTCAAACTTCAAAAAAGGTGACTTAATTTGGGGAATGAGTGGATGGGAGGAATATAGTGTTGTAACAACTACTGAGACTACTCTCTTTAAAATTGATCATGACAAGGATGTGCCTCTTTCCTATTATACAGGAATCCTTGGTGAGTTTTTCTCTTCTCAATATACATCCATTCCCTCTCCAAATATAAATATTTAATCGTTAGAAATACATTTAAATTATCTCCTTCATTTCAAATTAAGTAACGTATTTTGACTTGAAGTTTAAGAAAATAAAAAAGATTTTTAAATCTGTTAAAGGTATTTAAATGTCATTCAATTTGTGGTCTTAAATATGCCTTCTGATTAATTGAAATTAAAAAGTTGTTAAAAAAAAAGAGTCACTCTTTTTTAAATAGACTAAAAAAAATTAAAACAAATAAATTGAAATGGAGGGAGTATCAATTTTTTTGCTGAATTTATATTTCAACTATATATTGTTCTGTTTACTTGTTTAAACTATCACTCTCTTTTTATAATAAAAACACACTTGATGTTGAGTTGGCCTACAAGTGCATGTAGTGGAGTGTGATTAATATTTGACTAACTTGTCATCAGGGTGTGTTCTAATACAAAGAGAGGTATAGTTTAGGTAGGTAAATGGACCAACAGATAGTTGAGTTATAAATTTCTCGCCAAAAAAATAAATAAATAGTTTGCCTCTGTTTTTTATCATTAACTCAAAAATAAATAAATATTTTTTGTTTCCTACTTACACGAGCCCATATCTTTGCTTTTCTATCAATTTTAAATTCAAATTCAAATAAAATAAAAAGTTAATGGTATAAAACAGATCTAAACCATCATATATTTATGAGTTTCATACCTAACTATATATCCATTATTTAATTTAACCTACCTAAACAATCACGAGAAGGTTCATACCTCAATCAACCACTCTCTTTGTATAAAAACATGTCTATGAAGTTTGATGTTAAGTTATCCTACACATATGCTTGTTATTGATCGAGAACAATATTTGACCAACTCAGCATTAACATGAGTTTTAACACAAAGTAAGTGATAGCATAGGTGGTAAAGAAAACAATAAATATTTATTTTACTCAAATTATTTTGTAGGAATGCCTGGGCTTACAGCTTATGTTGGTTTTTATGAGGTTTGTTGTCCCAAGAAGGGTGAAAGTGTGTTTGTTTCATCTGCTTCTGGAGCAGTTGGTCAACTTGTTGGACAATTTGCAAAGATGTTAGGTTGTTATGTTGTTGGTAGTGCTGGAAATAAACAAAAGGTAAGAACTAAAACATTTTATTCTTGAATTTTAATTATTAGTGGGTTATAAGTTATCTTATTTATCTTAATCATTGTTAAATAATCTATCTCATTTATTCATTATTATTATTAAAGGTTGATATGTTGAAGAGCAAGTTTAAATAATCTATCTCATTTATTCATTATTATTATTAAAGGTTGATATGTTGAAGAGCAAGTTTGGTTTTGATGAAGCTTTTAACTACAAAGAGGAGAAGGATTTAGATGCAGCTTTGAAGAGGTGAGTAATCTTATAAATTCCCACAAGAAAACACTAACTAATATTGGGAAAAAATAGTTTCCAGGGTAAAGGTGTTGGTGACTTTTTTTTTTTTTTTATTTTTTTATTTTAAGCCATCGCTTTAATAATGTGGGGTTAGGCTTGACACCTACCATGTTGATAACACCCAAAAAGTAATAAAAGCAAAGGGGGCCATGAATCAAACGTTTGATAGAAAATAACGAGGATAAACTATAGAGTCTATAAAAAGACTAAAATGACATAGAGTTTCATACTATATGCAAAATACACTGATTCAACTAATAAAAAATTACATTTTTTCGTATTTTCTCCTTATGCTGAAATCGCCATTTATCTAGTAGAAATAGTCTCTTCACCTCAGGAAAATTGTGTGTGGTGGATATTGATATTTTATTTTGGTTAAAATGAATGGGATTAATGATCAATGAAGATTTGAATAACTTTTGTAACATTAAGGGCATATATGAAAAGATAGTTACTATAACGATAAAGATATATATGAACTGATAGTATAACATAAAAGCAATACTAGACTTTTAATTTTCAATAATATCGGAGTAAATATGACCTTTTTGCGTATTGATTTAATCTATTAGGTACTTTCCTGATGGAATTGACATATACTTTGAAAATGTTGGAGGTAAGATGCTTGATGCAGTTCTTATGAATATGAAACTTCATGGTCGTATTGCTGTGTGTGGAATGATTTCACAATACAACCTTGACAAGACTGAAGGAGTGCACAACTTATTTTGCCTCATCGCGAAACGAATCCGTATGGAAGGATTTCTTGTTTTTGATTACTATCATCTTTATCCTAAATATCTTGAAATGATCATTCCACAAATAAAGGCTGGTAATATTGTGTATGTGGAAGACATAGCTGAAGGTTTTGAAAGTGCTCCTAGTGCTCTAGTTGGTCTCTTCTCTGGTCTCAATGTTGGAAAGCAAGTTGTGATGATTTCAGAGGAATGAATGGATTTGGATCCTTTCCAATTTCTATCAAGTTTTTACTTCAAAAGAAGATATTGTGTCATGGTTAAATAGTTATATAAATACAGAGACATTTATGTCATATATATACTAATTCTATCTATAGTTTGAAATAATTACTCATTGATTGATAATTTCATACTAGATTTCAAGTCAATTACTCATTGATATATAATTTCATACTAGATTTCAAGTCAGATATACCTAGTATATGTATTTTTGCTACTAGATACATTCTGAAATGCAGATACATAGGAAGAAAGGTAGTGAGAGAGGAGAAGGAGAGATGAAAGAAGCGAAAGGCAACCGAAAGAGTAAGTTGTATCCCAGATATATGCAAATTACACTAAATACATGTATCTGAGATATCAGAGGTATTTCATAACATTCTGAAATACAAAAACATAAGGAGAGAGCGGCGAGAGAGGGAGAGAGGAAAAGAAGATGAGAGATATGAGTGAGAGAGTTCCTGTTTCCAGATACATATGAATTATGCTTGAGTACAGTATAGCAGAAATAAATTACACCTAATTTTAATTCATATATCCAAAATACATATATTTAGATGTGTCGTATACATGTGTTTGGGAACTGAAATCTGACACAAACGATAATTTCAAAGAGGCTCATAATTAATTAAACTCTAAACTGAAGAATTTCTTATTGTTTGCCCTTGAACTTATTTAGGCAAATAACAGTATTTTTAATAAAATAAATAAACAACAAGAAATTACATGGTGAATAGTAATAATCATTAGAGTAAATATAGTGTATTACAAAATTGTATGAGGTGTTTATATGATAAAGAGAAGGGCAAAGCTTTTATAAAATTTGATGGGTAGATATCCTACGTAGGGAAAATAAAAGGTCGGAAGAAATTTAAGATTGAGATATAAATAATAATTTATAAAATTAAATATATATTATAGAATATTAATTATCTAAATCATTAAAAAAATATTTTAATTAACTAAATCTTAGTCATTAAGTCTTATTTATATCATTTAAGGGGATAAAAAATGAAGAGGAGCCGGATCCAGATATATTCTTGAACAACTCTTTGATTCATATAAATTGAAGTGAGAAATGGCTGAAGAAATGATGAACAACAAACAAATCATTCTAAAACATTATGTGGAAGGTTACCCTAAGGAATCTGATATGGAATTTAAGAATAACAACATTAAATTGAATGTTCCAGAAGGTTCTAATGTTGTTGTTTTGAAGAATCTTTACTTGTCTTGTGACCCTTACATGCGTTCACGTATGAGTAAACTTGAGGGTAGCTATGTTCAATCCTTCACTCCTGGCTCTGTAAGTCGTTCACTTATTTTATTGAGTCGCTCTTGTAAATAATGATTTATTGATTTAGAATTTTTCACCATGTTATTATGATTGTGGATTTTTTATTAATTAACATACAAGCATTTCTTGTTATTTTCGAAACAAATTACAAGTGAGTTTAAATTTTCCATGTAACTCTGTAGACCTAGGGTGTTTTTTTATTTAATATTATATAGGGGGTGTTTGGTGTAATGATGAGTATATTTTCTTTGGAAATGAATGAGTTTCATATTTATTTTCTTATATTTAATACGTGTAAGAAAAACATTTGTGTATAATCTAGATAAATATTAAGTGAGGTAGGTGGGTGGGATATATATTGTTTCGTAGTGGGGATGAGGGTGTAGATAAAGTGTGTTAGAGAATGGGGAGGACACAATTGAAGTGTTATGAAACTTATTTTTCTACTTTAAGGATAACTTTTACGATAGAACATGAAAAAATTACTAGGCATGCGAGTTTGATATAGCCCGTTTGATACCTTTGTATCCGAGTACTCAAAATCTCACTCAAAAGGTGCTGAGTTGGAATCCATTCTAACTAAGGATTCTTGTGGTTCCGGAGGATCCAACTACAGGAGAACCAGGAACGGAGGGCTTCCCCCCCTCCCCCATTTCGCCCGACTCTTTGGTCTTAAGAACATTGGTTTTAAGAATGAGTCATTGCCCTTCTCCGACCCTGACTACCCAACCTGAGAGCGGACAGCTAATGCGTTCCACTTATTGAACATGGTTCTATGGTCGGTCCATGACCCTCGGATGTCAAAGCCATCCTTGGGTGATCCTCGTAGTTCCTACGGGGTGGAGATGATGGGATTGGTCCATGGATTTTCCTTCCTTTTCTTTTGGCGCATTTCGCTCAAAGGGGTTGAAGGGAGATAGTGCTATCAAATTATTCGCAAGGGCCAACTTGATCCTCTTCCTCAAAGATCTCATCCATGGGAGAGAAAAATGTTTTCTCCGCGTATCCTATTTCATTTTTCGTTTCTTGATCAAGAACTCTTAGATGTTAGAAACATTGAGGATAAAAGTGAACTTCATTCTCCCAACTGAATGTTTATTCCTTATGTATCATCATAATATGAATGGATTAACAATTTGTCCTGTATGATAATGTTTCTCATAAGTACTTATCTTTTGTGTTATGTTATAGCCTATCACAGGATGTGGAGTGGCTAAAGTTTTGAAGTCTGGTGATTCAAATTTTCAAGAAGGTGATTTAGTTTGGGGAATGATTGGATGGGAAGAATATAGTATTGTAACTGCTACTCAGAGTGCTCTGTTTAAAATTCATGACAAGAATGTACCTCTTTCTTACTATACAGGAATCCTTGGTGAGTTGTTCTCTTCTCATAACGACTGTTTGGGGAATGGACTAATGGTCTGCTTATATTTTATAATCCATGTTGTCTTATTGATGTCACTTTCTATTTCATAAAAGAATTATGTGTTAGAGTGAGTTAGCGTCCCACGTTGGTTGGGGTTTGCTTATATGGACTAATTTTTGGGATTGAGTTAGACACAGGACTCGTAACTTTACATGATATGTGAACCTCGTATGTTCCTGTTTTGGAATGTTAGAGTTCCACATTGGTTGATTGGAGAATGGACGGGTGATCTGCTTATATGGATTCGGATAATTATTGTTTTGCAGGAATGCCTGGGATGACGGCTTATGTTGGTTTTTATGAGATTTGCTCTCCGAAGAAGGGAGAAACCGTGTTTGTTTCTGCTGCTTCTGGAGCAGTTGGTCAGCTTGTTGGCCAATTTGCGAAGATGTTAGGTTGTTATGTTGTTGGTAGTGCTGGAACCAAACAAAAGGTAAGTACTAGTACCTTCGCGATGTTTATATTTCCATTGTTGAATCTGAATAGTGGCAAAGCTGTATTGCTTATTGTAATCAACATTGTTGAATCCGTCTCTCTTATTAAAGGTTGATCTGTTGAAGAACAAATTCGGTTTTGATGAAGCTTTTAACTACAAAGAGGAGAAGGATTTAGTTGCAGCTTTGAAGAGGTCAGTAATCTTATAACTTCTCACTAGAAAATACTAATAGGCCCCGTGTAGAGAAGCCGTTAGGATAGTGTTATTGTGTGGGGAGTTGACATTCCATTTTGGTTAAAACGGATGGTACTAACGGAGGAAGGACAAATATGAACCATTTTTGTAACGTTACGAGCATATATAGACAAATAGTACTATAACATAGGCGTATATATGAACTCAGGGGCAGAGTCAGATAATGTTATGACCCTTATTCGTATTTCTATTAGGTACTTCCCTAACGGAATTGACATATACTTTGAGAACGTTGGAGGGAAGATGCTTGATGCAGTTCTTATGAATATGAAACTTCATGGTCGAATTGCTGTGTGTGGGATGATCTCACAGTACAACCTTGAGAAGACGGAAGGAGTGCACAACTTGTTCTGCCTCATCACAAAACGAATCCGGATGGAAGGATTTCTTGTTTCTGATCACTATCATCTCTACCCCAAGTATTTGGAAATGATCATTCCACAAATAAAAGGCGGTAATGTTGTGTATGTGGAAGACATAGTTGAAGGTCTCGAAAACGCTCCAAGGCTCTAGTTGGTCTCTTCTATGGTCGCAATGTTGGAAAGCAACTTGTTATGGTTTCACGTGAATGAATGGAGTCGACTCCTTTCCATTTCCCGATCAAGTTCTTATTTGTGGTAGGAGACATGTGTTATATGGTTAAAAAATAATGTTTGAGATACATGAATATTTTGCTATATTGTATCTAAATCATGAAAACCTGAGTTTTGTGAAGCAATTATGATGAGACCAATGTTATATTTAATGGTTGAACCCGTCAGTGATCACCTAAAGTTGGTGTTAACTTTCACTTAGACATCTTAATTAAACTTTGTTCATTTTAGATTGATATCTCATGCTAAGCTCCGATGTGTCATTTTGACACGTTTTGCTTACATGACAAAGCGACTGCGATACACTCATCAATGGCGCGAACGCTTGCATTAAGCCATTTTTGTTTTATTTTTCTCTTGTTCTTCTCCATTTCTCAAGCCACCGTCTCCCACCATTTTTCCAAGTTTAAACTCCTTCAACGGAGGTTGAATTTTGAAGTTGTGATTTTGGAATTATTTATTTTAAGATGTATTTTATTAAGCAATTGTGATTCAATCATTCCAAGGAGATAGTTGAGGAAAGTTTAATATTGACGGAATTTACAGTGCTACCTAGCAATATTTTTAATAATTAAACCGTTTGGTGTCTACGAATATAACATTTTAGCAATTTCATAGGTGATATCGAATCTATATATACTAAATATAGTGTGTTAGTATAAGTTCTATATGTTCAATTTATATGATACTGATGAAATTTGAAGTCAGTCAACTTTTTATATATTTTAATTTATTAACTATTATGAGTTATAGTACGTTTTACCTAATTTTTTCATAATTAACTGTATTTTTTGTTTTAATGTATGTAGCTAAGAATGAATTTTGAGATCAGCTAAATTTTTTTAGATATTTTAAGTTGTTAATTGTAGTTGTGTATAGTATGTACTCCTTACGTAATTTTCAAATTATATAATTGTCCTTATTTATGCAATACAATGAAGCTATATGATATTTTGATATTTAAGCTGTTATTTATTGTGATTTATAATACAGTTTATCTGATTTGTACGTAATATATAATTTTTCACATAGTATCTATCGTCCAATTGTTTTTTAATTAATAACTTACAATGTAGTGTATTATTTCATATATATATATATATATATATATATATATACTTTTACAACAGCTCAACATTCACATTAAAAATTAGAAATGGCAGAAGAAATGATGAACAACAAACAAATCATTCTAAAACATTATGTGGAAGGTTACCCTAAGGAATCTGATATGGAATATAAGAATAACAACATTAAATTGAATGTTCCAGAAGGTTCTAATGTTATTATTTTGAAGAATCTTTACTTGTCTTGTGACCCTTACATGCGTTCGCGCATGAAAAATCTTGAAGATAGCTATATTGAATCCTTCACTCCTGGTTACGTAAGTGTTTCACCTATTTTATTGAGTCGCCCTTGTGTTACATATATATATGATAAGTAGTTTTCGTTTTCTGTTATTTATAGCCTATTACAGGATGTGAGTGGCTAAAGTTTTGAAGTCTGGTGATTCAAATTTTCAAGAAGATGATTTAGTTTGGGGAATGATTGGATGGGAAGAATATAGTATTGTAACTGTTACTCAGAGTTTTTTATTTAAAATTCATGACAAGAATGTGCCTCTTTCCTATTATACAGGAATCCTTGGTGAGTTATTCCCTTCTTAGTATGTGTATATATAATGATTATTTTCAAATATTGGTTGGAGAATATACTGATGGTTCGCTTATATTTCATAATCCTTAGCTTCTTGATGTTGTGTTGGAATGTATGTGTCTACTTATCTAGATAGAGGACCATGTCCTCAATAGAGAAATAACACAACAGTGAAGGACAAATGCCAAAAGTAAAGATTGACACGAAAACTTTACGTGGAAACCTCCTTGCTCAAGGGAGGAAATCCACGACCTGTTCTCAACAGGTATTTTCAAACCACTTTCACTAATCTTCAACAAGCAAAAGTAAAAGCCGGTTACAATAAAAGATTAACTTGTAATCTCCTCACTAAGTAATACTTCTTATCACTTAGTTGAGTCTGAGCAGATACAACACTGCTCTATATACTAATCTTACCTGATTAATATAGACTTAGTAAGAAACTAAGTTATCCTTAACCTATCCCTTACAATGATTCACCCAGGTTTGAAACGTTTCTTTCACAAATGAAACGAATCCTACAATATAAGAACAATTACAAGCAAACAAATACAGTTGGTACCGAAAGCAATAGAAGCACTTCTATCAGGTCCCTTGCTGTTCTTGAAGCTTGAAATTTTTCTCTTTGAATGAATGAGTAAATGAGTTGTTGTTTGTTTGATTTATACCATGAAGAGTTATTACCCATTAAACAAACAACCTCATCTCTCCTTCCTGATTGGTGAAGTACTCTACTGCTTTACCAATTTTCTGACGCAGGCAGCTTTTACAGTTGTCCAGCACTTTTGACAACTGGACGAGTTTCATACTCTGCAGAGGACCAGGTCCCTGCACTTGTGAGGAGATCATCAAAACATCTAGGAGCATAAGCACTTATCATGTTGTTTTATATGGTATTTGAACTACGTTACGTTCATCTCAATCCATGCGCGCTCCAGTTGGACCTAGATGTTATATTACGGTGTTAGAGTTCACATTGGCTTGTTGGGGAATGGATCGATGATTTGCTTTACGCAATTGTTTTTGTAGGGATGCCTGGGATTACAGCTTATGTTGGTTTTTATGAGGTTTGTTGTCCCAAAAAGGATGAAAGTGTGTTTGTTTCATCTGCTTCTGGAGCAGTTGGTCAACTTGTTGGACAATTTGCAAAGATGTTAGGTTGTTATGTTGTTGGTAGTGCTGGAACCAAACAAAAGGTTGATATGTTGAAGACAAAGTTTGGTTTTGATGAAGCTTTTAACTACAAAGAGGAGAAGGATTTAGATGCAGCTTTGAAGAGGTTAGTAGTTCTATAACATTAAGTAGTTGTTTGGTAGCTGGCTAGATTTATGTATGGATGTATTATTAATACATGAATTAGTTACGAGACCCTCTTAATGAAAATCTTGTTTATACTTCTTCAAATTTTTTAACGCTGCCTCCAGTGGCAGATCTAGAATTTTCATTAAGGGGGTTTGAAAAATAAAAGGAGTAGTGCCTGAGATTTGGTCTTGGAACCTCAACCATTAAGTCAACCTCTTACATTTAGGAGGTTCAAAATCAATATATAGACATAAAAAGTTTTAAAATACCTTAAATATACAACATAATTTTTTGACGTGAACCCCGTCGACAACCTCTAGGTCCGCCCCTGCCGGCCCCTTAATTAAAATCTTGGCTCCACCGTACTAATGGAGTGATAGTCTAACGGAGAGCAATATTAAACCTTTTTCAATAGTAAAGAGGTAAAAGAAGATGACTTTGAGGTGCGAAAAATCATTTTCCTTAAAGAGATATTGCATATGTATATATATAATAGTCATGTTCTTTCATCAACATATATGTTTGTTGAGTTTAAGACCTCCATATATTACGAAATAACTACCGTTTATTCCTATTATAGGTACTTTTCTGATGGAATTGACATTTACTTTGATAATGTTGGAGGAAAGATGCTTGATGCAGTTCTTGTGAATATGAAACTTCATGGTCGTATTGCTATGTGTGGGATGATTTCACAATACAACCTTAAGAAGACTGAAGGAGTGCACAACTTGCTCTGTCTCATCGCCAAACGAATTCGTATGGAAGGATTTATTGTTTCAGATCACTTTCATCTCTACCCTAAATACTTGGAAATGATCATTCCACAAATAAAAGGCGGTAACATTGTGTATGTGGAAGACATAGTTGAAGGTCTCGAAAACGCTCCCAATGCTCTACTTGGTCTCTTCTATGGTCGCAATGTTGGAAAGCAAGTTGTTATGGTTTCATGTGAATGAATGGATTCGAACTCTTTTCAATTTCCTCAAGTTTTTACTTGTACTAAGAGACATGTGTTTTGTGATATTGTATCTAAAACATATAAAAGCTGAGTTTGGTAAAGCAATTATGACGAGAATAATGCTATATTATTTCATGGAATTGAATGTTGGACATCTAAAGAGAATCATATTATTATTGAGAAGAATGGTGTGCATGGTATTAGAAATATTAAAGGGTAACTGACAAAATCTCACTAGTTTAGGAGCTAATTTCTTGGACATACGCTAGTTTGCAGTATTACGAATCTTACCAGAATTAGATGTGCACAACTCGGCTATCAATGGATTCACGGCATTCACATTGATTTATGAATTATGAATGGACTAAGGGTGTGTTGGGTATGGAGGAAAATGTTTTCATGGAAAATGTTTTCCTCGAAAATAAGTAGATTTTGGACTTATTTTCTCATATTTGGTTGGTGAGTAGAAAATATTTTTCGAAAATGATTCTTAATGTTTGATTTATAAATGAAAAATGTTTTTAGAGACATCTTTTATCTTTACTAGAGTAAAAATAATTTATGAAATTGAAAATATATTTTAAAAACATTTTTTTTGGGGGTGGTGGGGTGGGGGGGGGGAGGAGGAGGGGTAGGAGTGAAAAAATAAGTTTGAAGTTGATAGTATTTTTAAAAAACAAAATTAATTTTTTGGGGGGTTGGGGGTGGGTGGGGGCTCGTAGGGGGGTCAGGGATCGGGTGAAAAAATAAAATTTTGAAATTGAAAATGATTTTTAAAATTGATGTTTTTTTCAAAAAAAAAAATGTAATTTGAAATTGGAGGAGAGTTTTGGAAAATGTTTTCCTTAATTTTTGAAGGGATGTCATTTTCCTTAATTTTGAGGAAAATGAGTTGATTTGGCAAACATTTTCCAAAACTTTTATCCCAACCAAACATGAGAAAATTGAAAAACCAAACACACTCTAAAGTCTACAAATTTGGAACTCCTTTCTAAGGAGATCAACTTCATGAGCTTCAATTTGGGCCAAAGATTTAACCAACATTCTTGAGTCTCAACGTTGACGAAGACAAATGTACAAGTAAGAGTGTTATATGAGCGGGTTGGACTGAATTTTAGAAGGTTTTATGAGTTGAGTTAATTCATTTTGGTTTGTGTGCAAGAAAAGAAATTCCTTGAATTAAGAATGTTTTGAGATACGATGTATATGGTGTAACATGAAACATGCAAATGAGAGAGCCTTAAGATTTTGTTGGTCTTATTAGAATTTTGTATACACTCGGTTGTGGTAGAATGATTGAGGTTTCTTCAACCTTAATTAAAAGTTTTGAATTTGAATTTTAGGAATGGAAAAAGTCATATTGAGAGTGTTGCTTCCAAATGAGCCTTGTGTATTTCGAATTTAGTTTGATCTCAATACAGATATCGAATACCGAACAAAAAAGAAAAAGAAAAAAAGAGAGTATGTATACACTCTCGAAACCATTGAATTTGTTAATGCAAAGTACGTGTGTGGAATAAACGTATTTAATTAGAGCAGAGCTAGGGGCACAAGGGATTCATTCGAATTTCTTTTATCGAAAAATATTTGTTATATATACATAAACGTTAAAAAATAAATAGTGTTTATTTTTTTTAAATATATTTTAAAATCATTAGCTAGTTAAATTTTAGCTCTGCATTAAAAAAATCAAAATTTTGAATTTTAAACGACAAGTTTAAGAATTAATATATACGTATTGTTAAATTATTTGATCGAAATTATATCTGAGCTTCTGTCTTTTGCCTCTCTGCCTAACATTTTATAAAGTGATTAAAGAAGATTGATTTGACATTAAGATGGAAAAGTACATGAATTTGCTAGGAAATACACATTAATTTCCTAATGACATCCACATCAAGTGATAATAAAATCACATAAATATCCAAAAATGTATGTCCTACTTATTTGTCAAATCCATTGTATTCACCTCTATCTCATTTTTAAAAATGATTATTTAGTGTCACTACCAAACAAATTAACAAAAGATTGTACTTATCATCAATAACTAAAGCAAAGTTTGTCCATATATCCTCACTACAAGATACTTTTATGGATAAAAAATATTTTGTAGTAATTGAGTTAATTAATTAATATTAAAATATTTAAATTTTCTAAGAAAATTAATAAAACTTATGTTGAGTGTTTAGCGATGATTATATAATATAATAATAATTATATTATTATCGAAAAAACATTATTTGATATAGTGTATATTTTCAAAATTTTGAAATAATCCTTCAAATAAGAAAGTATTTGACACTAGATATTGAATTAGATTTTGAAAATATTATCTTTAAGTATTTAAGTTCCCAAAAATATTTTTGGATTTTTGAGACTTTTACTTACAATATTTATTTATTCAAGTAAAGCATATGTCTAAACACAATTTTAAATTTCAAAATATAATTTTAGAAACTCAAATTTTCAAATTTTAAGTTCATAATTTATGCTCAAACGAGTTTGTTTATCAAATTAGTCTATCATTTTCTTAGAAATTTTCAAGTTTTTTTTAATTGTGGTTTCATTTAAAATACAAATTCACTTTTCAAATACCTTATTTGTACGTAACTTCAATACTATTTTATTTTATTTTTCAAATGTCAATCAATTATCTGAACGTGTTTTATATTTCACAACTAGTAAAATTCTTATACAATATATAACCTTAGAATTACAAAATTAGAGAAATGAAGAGGTAAGATTGTTGTTTAAATAGAGAAAAAATGGAATTAGTCTCTAAACTCATCTTGGTTTGAGATAGAGAGGACATTAAAGGGGAGTTCAAGTCTCTCATTAAAAAAAAAAAGTTCCAATAAAATCGAAAAGTTTATCAATGTTCACGAATTTCACATTTTAACCATTAGTCAATATGAACTATTATCACCTATGTCAAACACACTTGAAAGTTAACTAGGTCAAATAATAGTGTTTCTTTTTTCTATCTGAATTATCATCATCTATTTAATTAGATTTTTCTTAATGTATATATGACGAGAATTTAAATAAAAAAAGAGAATCACTGATAATTAAAATGTGAAAGTCATAAAAAAAATAGTTCAAATATATTTTTGACCGCTATCTCAAAAACTAATGTTAGTCCTGTGCAAAGTTTTATGCCTTCAACTATTCAATTTGGAATATGCTACATTATGCTAGCTTCTATTCAAGACTATATAAATCTTATAATAGTAAGACCAAGATATTAATGATTCACATAATTTAGTTTAAGAAAATGCATATTATCTAATCAGACTGCATAATCTATCATTCAACCCCACATTGAGGCACCAATAAAATGATGAGTTGACCTATACATGCATATTATCAAGTGAAAATAACATTTGACCAATTCAATATTTAAGTATGTTTATAAAAATTTATACAAAAGAAAGTGAGAATGAATAGATATTTAACGTATGAAACTCGTATAAAAATGATAATTTAGATATCAGTAACACTTCAAAAGAAAAATGTTAGGCCATTGGGGTTGACTTGATTTTCCAACTAACACAACAATAATTGGAAGAGCCAATGGTGCTTAGCACATAAAAAAAATATTAGAGACTTCTAGAGGAGAAATGTGGACCTATTTTTTTATAATAAGATTCGAATAATATTTGATTATATTCCAATAACATCCTCAATATTCAATTAAAAAATATACTTATATATATATACCATATCATATAACTTCCAAGATTTGCTTAGGAAAAAAAAAAAAAAACTTATACACAATTAATATATGGCTGCTGAAGAAGTACTCCTCCTCCTCAAGCTCTTTGATACTTATTGGTTTGAACAAGAAATATTATTTTCCAACACTCATAAATTCAAGAAATTATTTCAAGAAAATCCTCATGAAATTCAAGAATCATCAAATCTTTTAAGTCGATCACAAAGTGATTACTCCACAAAAATATCGTCAGATGCATGTCAGATCATTCAAAAGCAGAACATTTTTGAAGGATTAGATGCAAGTCCGAGTTTTAGTCAACTTGGAAACTCTCCAACTTCTGTTATTATCACACATAACAGAATTGCACAAGAAGTAAAAGTAAAGGCTAGAAATGGAGTTAAGGGGATTATTCGAATTCGGAGAAGCTCATCAGAGCTTGAACTTGAGGAATTAAAGGGGTTTATGGATTTAGGATTTGAGTTTAGTGAAGAAGATAAGAATTCAAGTTTGGTTAGAATTGTACCTGGATTGGAGAAATGGGGAATTGTTGATGAAAATGTTAAAAAAAAGTATATTGTTCATAAAAGGCCTTATCTTTCTGAAGCATGGGAGATTCTTGAAAAAAGAAAAATGAGTAAAAAATTGTTGAAATGGAGATTTCCAACTATGAAAAATGATATGAATATGAAACATAATCTTAGATTTTGGGCTCAAACTGTTGCATCAACTTTCAAATGAAAAAAAAAAAACATAAACATTGTTTGTGTTTCTTTTCTATGATTTTATCATTTGCTTCTTTATGTTTGTTTGTAGTTTGGTTCACATTTTGTGGCCTAATTTGGCTTGTTGCAACTGTAAATATAGCTTGATTCTTTTCATCTAATCTTCTTGTGCAAAGATTCTACATACTACTCATGTCTTGCATTTTTCTTTTCTTTTAGTAACCGTGGTGTTTGAGTCTGTGGTTATCTTTCACGCATCTTGAGGATATCATTCACCTCTCGCTAGTAATAGTTCTGTCCAACAAGGATAGAACAGATGGAAAGAAATCACTTAGTACTCATTTTTTGTCTTTATTAAAATTTGAACGTGATAAATCAGGATTTTGTGCCTACTTCATTGATCGGTCTTACCCTTAGGTGTTACTCATGTCTTGTATCTTGATGATAACTTGTGAAAATCCCTCAAAGTTCTAAGTTGAATGACATTTCTAAATACTCTTAACCTGATGAAATATTATCTATTTCGGATCGATTCAGAACGATTTCCTCACATTGTTAGGCGTATCAAGCCCCTAATAAGTAGATTTTTCTATTTTCTCACGTGGAACTTTGTTCATATATACCTAAAAAATCTCCTTCTTGAACTACGTTCTATATGGTCCCATCATTGTTCAGATGCTAATTTGAAAATTAACTATGTACCACCATATCAATCGATGTACTTTGGCCTACTAGTTGTTTAGTCCGATACGAGTTGTTCGGTCAAAGTGATTCAATGATATTTTTAACGTAATATGATTAATGATATTGTTTGCTTTGAACTATGTTCACACACGCAATTTCTTCGAAAGACCTCGTATCACTAAGTTATAAGTGCTTTTTTTTATTTTCTATTTTCATGCGAGACTTTATTTACACATTCAAACATCATTAAGGTTTGATGATTCTTGAATTTCTTGAAATCAATGTATTATATTAGGACATGAATGAATTATTCATATCAACAACTTTTTAAAGAACAAAGGAAAAATCAACTTTTATCCTATATAAATTTAAGTTATATACATTGATACTGGAGTATAACTTTTTGTTATATCATTAATATAGATTATATCCGAGTCATCACTCTTAATTTATTACTCTTCAAATGTTGAAACTTTTATAGATAGTCAACAAGCACTTTGCAAGATTTTGGTTTGAAGCTCATATTATTATACAATTAAAGCAACCCCCTAAAATCCAAAAATGTAAAAGTGATAAACGAGCAAACTTACAAGGATTACCACTAAGAAAAAGATTTGGTGACGTTATAAGCAAATTAAATCAGCATTTGAGTATATAAAAAAGTGAGTTATTTGCTGCCTCAACAACCAGGGCACTAGAAAATTAATTTGTTATTAGTTGATAAACACAATATTCCAACTAGTCCAAGCACTCTCAGACAAATTCAAATTTGATAATGAACTAAGCAAATCTCTAAGATAGAGAGGTAGGTAACCAATATATACTTAAACTAGAGAAAATATCTCATATAGTATGTTTTGTAAAGTCAATGTAGCAAATATGTACCATAAAATAAATGGAAAAAATACAACTAGAATATTTTTATTAGTTTGATTAGTTAGACTTGAGAAAAACTGATGTATTCTGCTTCTTATAGAATTGCACAACAGGAAACTAACACAAAAAGGATATATTAAGATTGAATTGGTCTCGTAAACCAAAAATGAAAACAAGCATACTGTGCCAAATAACAGCAACTTTTGAAAACTATTCAACTAACTAGACGTCGGTCTACAAAATGCATCAACATAAACTTGCTATCAGATAAACTGATCCAGCAGTCGGCTCTCGACTTACTAGATGTTTGAGGACTTGTTAAGGATAACACCTTCATATTTGACCTGGAACCACTTCATTGAGTCCTCCTTTGTGACCCTGTGTTGGATCCCAACCCGAGACTTGCACCTACGACGTCTAGCAACACGGTATCCTGGGCGTTCCAGGACAACATAGAAATCCATACCGTAGATACCAGTTGAAGGATCATACCTTTAACACAAAGGAATAGTATGTCAATGAAGTATAAGAGCACAACAATCCGAAGATAATAACATGACCAGCTGATATAACCTCCTAGCCTCATATAGTAAACATCTATTCCCTGTAAACTCATGGAAGAAGCAACTACAATTCTAGAAGATGATCAAGTAAATATGTGAATGCGCATGAGTAATTGTTTTGGCATAATAAAAGCTAGCAGCACCTCCTAAGCTAAATATGTAGGAATAAAAAGTAGTCCGAATAACGAATTAAAGCAAGATCTCGATAACATGCTTACTTGATTCCAAGATCAATGTGCTCCTGAATACCAAATCCAAAGCATCCAGTTTCACTGAAGTTCCTTCTCAACAACTCATACTCCTTGACCTTCAATCCACTCTCAAGGAGCTGCATAGCTTTTTCCCCTCTGACAGTGACGTAACAGGCAATCTTTTCATTACGTCTGATTCCAAAGGACCGGACAGTATACCTAGCTGTCAATGGGAATAAAGAAAGCACATGAAAACATGAAACAGCAACCAATGCAAAATTACATAATGTGTAACAAGTTAAAAGCCAAACAACACCAAACCATACATTTCATGAATAATTGCATTAAACATAAGTACAAAGTACCTGATATCAATGTAATACAAATGAGAAACAATATGCATAAACTTGTAGCACCAAGTTAAGTAAGTTCCAATCATTTCAAAATGTTACACAAAATTGACAAACTAAGAGCACTCATAAGTTCATACTAAATCCACATTACTTAGAAACTCTCTTTTTTCCCTAGTTGATTAACGCCTTTATCTATATTCCTACGGAAACAAATTAAATCCAAAATTCAACAAATCACCACAATCAAACAGACTACGGATTCATTCTTTGACACAAACAAAGCTAGAAGAACCCAAAAGCATGTTCGATAAAATGTGCATAAGAAACGGAAACCAATCATAACATACAAAATCAAATAACAATAAAAAACTGCAGAATGCAATTCAAAAACATACCTTTGGAGAAAACAGGACTTTGGCCACTGAGTTGCTCCAATACCTAAAAATACAATAAATCACACATTCAATTAGCTATCTACACTTCAATCCTAAAACTAATCCAAATCTAATTCAGCTATATTCAGATTCATTTCATTCTAATACTAATTCATCTATTACAGCAAATTAGAGATTCACACCTTTGCGGCTCTGGTGAGACGATCTCCACTTTCACCAACGGAGATATTGAGTACGAGCTTCTGGACTTTGATATCCCTCATTGGATTGCTCAATTTCTTCTCTGAAGCCTAAAAAAAAAACAGACAGTACATTAGATTTCAAATACTCATATGTAAAAAGGCAACAACATTCATCGAAAATGGAAGGGCATAGAGAGATACCATGGCGGCAGGAGCTTAGGGTTCACACAGAGAGAGAGGAAGAAGAGAAGAGTGAGAGAAACCCTAGTTTGATCTAACTGTATATATATGTGTGTTGTGTGTATTATAATTGGAGCTGCACTGTATTTGCTTATTTCTGAATATAGGGGTAATTTCGGAATGAGGGTTAAGTTTATGCTATTTTGTATTGTACTTCTGTTTTATTACATGAACATTTTTCCTCTTCTTTTTATGGGTACCAAAGATTAAATACAAATGAGTATTTATTTAATTCCGAAAATTTATTTTACTTTTATTTGATAAACCAGTATTTGAGTATATGCGAATTTAGAAAACATTTCATATTTTTGTTTTCATTTTTCATCATGTTTATGTTTTTCAATTAAATTTTATTTATTTAATTAGAAATTATCTCATTTAAATTATATTTCACATCTTCTAAGAAATTATTTGGAAAATCTACCAAAACACAAACTTTATTTTCATTTTCAAGTCTTGAACTTTATAGTTTTCAAATAAAATGAAAGAAGTTTGTAATAATGTATAGTAGCTTATATATGAAATCTAATTTATGATATTATATGACTTATCTATTTTATGAAATTATAATAAATTTGATTGTCTGTTTTAAATAAGGTAGTCAGGTTGGTGACTTTGCTAATAAAAAAAACATACTAAATAACTACCTTTAGTCACATTATACTTTTAAAATTTAACTCTTTTGGATAATAGTTATTCATTATTTCATAATTGTTGATTTAATTATATGGTATAATTATTGAATTCATTATATGGTATATGTACGTATTTGGCAAGACCATATTATTTGTTGTTCAATAATAATTATATTGTAATTTATAAATTTATTAAAATATCCAGTACAAAAAAAACTCAAATTGCCAACATATTTTATTAATAACTTAAGTTGGTTAATATTTTACTAACAAATTACCAACATATTTCTAATTGAATAATATTTTAAAATTTAACAAACAAATTCTAACAGATTACCAACATAAATCTTACTAACTAAGTATTTTAGTTAGTAAATACAGTGGAAAAAAATAGCGTCAAATTTAGCAACATCCTATCAATGGATTACCAATAGAAATATTACTAATGCACACCTTTTGTTG
>CM040629.1:5025990-5144257 GCA_022817965.1 Solanum lycopersicoides
GCGAACCATTAGTATATTCTCCAACCAATATTTGAAAATAATCATTATATATACACATACTAAGAAGGGAATAACTCACCAAGGATTCCTGTATAATAGGAAAGAGGCACATTCTTGTCATGAATTTTAAATAAAAAACTCTGAGTAACAGTTACAATACTATATTCTTCCCATCCAATCATTCCCCAAACTAAATCATCTTCTTGAAAATTTGAATCACCAGACTTCAAAACTTTAGCCACTCCACATCCTGTAATAGGCTATAAATAACAGAAAACGAAAACTACTTATCATATATATATGTAACACAAGGGCGACTCAATAAAATAGGTGAAACACTTACGTAACCAGGAGTGAAGGATTCAATATAGCTATCTTCAAGATTTTTTATGCGCAACGCATGTAAGGGTCACAAGACAAGTAAAGATTCTTCAAATAATAACATTAGAACCTTCTGAACATTCAATTTAATGTTGTTATTCTTATATTCCATATCAGATTCCTTAGGGTAACCTTCCACATAATGTTTTAGAATGATTTGTTTGTTGTTCATCATTTCTTCTGCCATTTCTAATTTTTAATGTGAATGTTGAGCTGTTGTAAAAGTATATATATATATATATATATATATATATATGAAATAATACACTACATTGTAAGTTATTAATTAAAAAACAATTGGACGATAGATACTATGTGGAAAATTATATATTACGTACAAATCAGATAAACTGTATTATAAATCACAATAAATAAGCTTAAATATCAAAATATCATATAGCTTCATTGTATTGCATAAATAAGGACAATTATATAATTTAAAAATTACGTAAGAAGTACATACTATACACAACTACAATTAACAACTTAAAATATCTAAAAAAAATTAGCTGATCTCAAGATTCATTCTTAGCTACATACATTAAAACAAAAAATACAGTTAATTATGAAAAAATTAGATAAAACGTACTATAACTCATAATAGTTAATAAATTAAAATATATAAAAAGTTGACTGACTTCAAATTTCATCAGTATCATATAAATTGAACATATAGAACTTATACTAACACACTATATTTAGTATATATAGATTCGATATCACCTATGAAATTGCTAAAATGTTATATTCGTAGACACCAAACGGTTTAATTATTAAAAATATTGCTAGGTAGCACTGTAAATTCCGTCAATATTAAACTTTCCTCAACTATCTCCTTGGAATGATTGAATCACAATTGCTTAATAAAATACATCTTAAAATAAATAATTCCAAAATCACAACTTCAAAATTCAACCTCCGTTGAAGGAGTTTAAACTTGGAAAAATGGTGGGAGACGGTGGCTTGAGAAATGGAGAAGAACAAGAGAAAAATAAAACAAAAATGGCTTAATGCAAGCGTTCGCGCCATTGATGAGTGTATCGCAGTCGCTTTGTCATGTAAGCAAAACGTGTCAAAATGACACATCGGAGCTTAGCATGAGATATCAATCTAAAATGAACAAAGTTTAATTAAGATGTCTAAGTGAAAGTTAACACCAACTTTAGGTGATCACTGACGGGTTCAACCATTAAATATAACATTGGTCTCATCATAATTGCTTCACAAAACTCAGGTTTTCATGATTTAGATACAATATAGCAAAATATTCATGTATCTCAAACATTATTTTTTAACCATATAACACATGTCTCCTACCACAAATAAGAACTTGATCGGGAAATGGAAAGGAGTCGAATCCATTCATTCACGTGAAACCATAACAAGTTGCTTTCCAACATTGCGACCATAGAAGAGACCAACTAGAGCCTTGGGAGCGTTTTCGAGACCTTCAACTATGTCTTCCACATACACAACATTACCGCCTTTTATTTGTGGAATGATCATTTCCAAATACTTGGGGTAGAGATGATAGTGATCAGAAACAAGAAATCCTTCCATCCGGATTCGTTTTGTGATGAGGCAGAACAAGTTGTGCACTCCTTCCGTCTTCTCAAGGTTGTACTGTGAGATCATCCCACACACAGCAATTCGACCATGAAGTTTCATATTCATAAGAACTGCATCAAGCATCTTCCCTCCAACGTTCTCAAAGTATATGTCAATTCCGTTAGGGAAGTACCTAATAGAAATACGAATAAGGGTCATAACATTATCTGACTCTGCCCCTGAGTTCATATATACGCCTATGTTATAGTACTATTTGTCTATATATGCTCGTAACGTTACAAAAATGGTTCATATTTGTCCTTCCTCCGTTAGTACCATCCGTTTTAACCAAAATGGAATGTCAACTCCCCACACAATAACACTATCCTAACGGCTTCTCTACACGGGGCCTATTAGTATTTTCTAGTGAGAAGTTATAAGATTACTGACCTCTTCAAAGCTGCAACTAAATCCTTCTCCTCTTTGTAGTTAAAAGCTTCATCAAAACCGAATTTGTTCTTCAACAGATCAACCTTTAATAAGAGAGACGGATTCAACAATGTTGATTACAATAAGCAATACAGCTTTGCCACTATTCAGATTCAACAATGGAAATATAAACATCGCGAAGGTACTAGTACTTACCTTTTCTTTGGTTCCAGCACTACCAACAACATAACAACCTAACATCTTCGCAAATTGGCCAACAAGCTGACCAACTGCTCCAGAAGCAGCAGAAACAAACACGGTTTCTCCCTTCTTCGGAGAGCAAATCTCATAAAAACCAACATAAGCCGTCATCCCAGGCATTCCTGCAAAACAATAATTATCCGAATCCATATAAGCAGATCACCCGTCCATTCTCCAATCAACCAATGTGGAACTCTAACATTCCAAAACAGGAACATACGAGGTTCACATATCATGTAAAGTTACGAGTCCTGTGTCTAACTCAATCCCAAAAATTAGTCCATATAAGCAAACCCCAACCAACGTGGGACGCTAACTCACTCTAACACATAATTCTTTTATGAAATAGAAAGTGACATCAATAAGACAACATGGATTATAAAATATAAGCAGACCATTAGTCCATTCCCCAAACAGTCGTTATGAGAAGAGAACAACTCACCAAGGATTCCTGTATAGTAAGAAAGAGGTACATTCTTGTCATGAATTTTAAACAGAGCACTCTGAGTAGCAGTTACAATACTATATTCTTCCCATCCAATCATTCCCCAAACTAAATCACCTTCTTGAAAATTTGAATCACCAGACTTCAAAACTTTAGCCACTCCACATCCTGTGATAGGCTATAACATAACACAAAAGATAAGTACTTATGAGAAACATTATCATACAGGACAAATTGTTAATCCATTCATATTATGATGATACATAAGGAATAAACATTCAGTTGGGAGAATGAAGTTCACTTTTATCCTCAATGTTTCTAACATCTAAGAGTTCTTGATCAAGAAACGAAAAATGAAATAGGATACGCGGAGAAAACATTTTTCTCTCCCATGGATGAGATCTTTGAGGAAGAGGATCAAGTTGGCCCTTGCGAATAATTTGATAGCACTATCTCCCTTCAACCCCTTTGAGCGAAATGCGCCAAAAGAAAAGGAAGGAAAATCCATGGACCAATCCCATCATCTCCACCCCGTAGGAACTACGAGGATCACCCAAGGATGGCTTTGACATCCGAGGGTCATGGACCGACCATAGAACCATGTTCAATAAGTGGAACGCATTAGCTGTCCGCTCTCAGGTTGGGTAGTCAGGGTCGGAGAAGGGCAATGACTCATTCTTAAAACCAATGTTCTTAAGACCAAAGAGTCGGGCGAAATGGGGGAGGGGGGAGGAAGCCCTCCGTTCCTGGTTCTCCTGTAGTTGGATCCTCCGGAACCACAAGAATCCTTAGTTAGAATGGATTCCAACTCAGCACCTTTTGAGTGAGATTTTGAGTACTCGGATACAAAGGTATCAAACGGGCTATATCAAACTCGCATGCCTAGTAATTTTTTCATGTTCTATCGTAAAAGTTATCCTTAAAGTAGAAAAATAAGTTTCATAACACTTCAATTGTGTCCTCCCCATTCTCTAACACACTTTATCTACACCCTCATCCCCACTACGAAACAATATATATCCCACCCACCTACCTCACTTAATATTTATCTAGATTATACACAAATGTTTTTCACTTACACGTATTAAATATAAGAAAATAAATATGAAACTCATTCATTTCCAAAGAAAATATACTCATCATTACACCAAACACCCCCTATATAATATTAAATAAAAAAACACCCTAGGTCTACAGAGTTACATGGAAAATTTAAACTCACTTGTAATTTGTTTCGAAAATAACAAGAAATGCTTGTATGTTAATTAATAAAAAATCCACAATCATAATAACATGGTGAAAAATTCTAAATCGATAAATCAATAAATCATTATTTACAAGAGCGACTCAATAAAATAAGTGAACGACTTACAGAGCCAGGAGTGAAGGATTGAACATAGCTACCCTCAAGTTTACTCATACGTGAACGCATGTAAGGGTCACAAGACAAGTAAAGATTCTTCAAAACAACAACATTAGAACCTTCTGGAACATTCAATTTAATGTTGTTATTCTTAAATTCCATATCAGATTCCTTAGGGTAACCTTCCACATAATGTTTTAGAATGATTTGTTTGTTGTTCATCATTTCTTCAGCCATTTCTCACTTCAATTTATATGAATCAAAGAGTTGTTCAAGAATATATCTGGATCCGGCTCCTCTTCATTTTTTATCCCCTTAAATGATATAAATAAGACTTAATGACTAAGATTTAGTTAATTAAAATATTTTTTTTAATGATTTAGATAATTAATATTCTATAATATATATTTAATTTTATAAATTATTATTTATATCTCAATCTTAAATTTCTTCCGACCTTTTATTTTCCCTACGTAGGATATCTACCCATCAAATTTTATAAAAGCTTTGCCCTTCTCTTTATCATATAAACACCTCCTACAATTTTGTAATACACTATATTTACTCTAATGATTATTACTATTCACCATGTAATTTCTTGTTGTTTATTTATTTTATTAAAAATACTGTTATTTGCCTAAATAAGTTCAAGGGCAAACAATAAGAAATTCTTCAGTTTAGAGTTTAATTAATTATGAGCCTCTTTGAAATTATCGTTTGTGTCAGATTTCAGTTCCCAAACACATGTATACGACACATCTAAATATATGTATTTTGGATATATGAATTAAAATTAGGTGTAATTTATTTCTGCTATACTGTACTCAAGCATAATTCATATGTATCTGGAAACAGGAACTCTCTCACTCATATCTCTCATCTTCTTTTCCTCTCTCCCTCTCTCGCCGCTCTCTCCTTATGTTTTTGTATTTCAGAATGTTATGAAATACCTCTGATATCTCAGATACATGTATTTAGTGTAATTTGCATATATCTGGGATACAACTTACTCTTTCGGTTGCCTTTCGCTTCTTTCATCTCTCCTTCTCCTCTCTCACTACCTTTCTTCCTATGTATCTGCATTTCAGAATGTATCTAGTAGCAAAAATACATATACTAGGTATATCTGACTTGAAATCTAGTATGAAATTATCAATCAATGAGTAATTATTTCAAACTATAGATAGAATTAGTATATATATGACATAGATGTCTCTGTATTTATATAACTATTTAACCATGACACAATATCTTCTTTTCAAGTAAAAACTTGATAGAAATTGGAAAGGATCCAAATCCATTCATTCCTCTGAAATCATCACAACTTGCTTTCCAACATTGAGACCAGAGAAGAGACCAACTAGAGCACTAGGAGCACTTTCAAAACCTTCAGCTATGTCTTCCACATACACAATATTACCAGCCTTTATTTGTGGAATGATCATTTCAAGATATTTAGGATAAAGATGATAGTAATCAAAAACAAGAAATCCTTCCATACGGATTCGTTTCGCGATGAGGCAAAATAAGTTGTGCACTCCTTCAGTCTTGTCAAGGTTGTATTGTGAAATCATTCCACACACAGCAATACGACCATGAAGTTTCATATTCATAAGAACTGCATCAAGCATCTTACCTCCAACATTTTCAAAGTATATGTCAATTCCATCAGGAAAGTACCTAATAGATTAAATCAATACGCAAAAAGGTCATATTTACTCCGATATTATTGAAAATTAAAAGTCTAGTATTGCTTTTATGTTATACTATCAGTTCATATATATCTTTATCGTTATAGTAACTATCTTTTCATATATGCCCTTAATGTTACAAAAGTTATTCAAATCTTCATTGATCATTAATCCCATTCATTTTAACCAAAATAAAATATCAATATCCACCACACACAATTTTTCTGAGGTGAAGAGACTATTTCTACTAGATAAATGGCGATTTCAGCATAAGGAGAAAATACGAAAAAATGTAATTTTTTTATTAGTTGAATCAGTGTATTTTGCATATAGTATGAAACTCTATGTCATTTTAGTCTTTTTATAGACTCTATAGTTTATCCTCGTTATTTTCTATCAAACGTTTGATTCATGGCCCCCTTTGCTTTTATTACTTTTTGGGTGTTATCAACATGGTAGGTGTCAAGCCTAACCCCACATTATTAAAGCGATGGCTTAAAATAAAAAATAAAAAAAAAAAAAAGTCACCAACACCTTTACCCTGGAAACTATTTTTTCCCAATATTAGTTAGTGTTTTCTTGTGGGAATTTATAAGATTACTCACCTCTTCAAAGCTGCATCTAAATCCTTCTCCTCTTTGTAGTTAAAAGCTTCATCAAAACCAAACTTGCTCTTCAACATATCAACCTTTAATAATAATAATGAATAAATGAGATAGATTATTTAAACTTGCTCTTCAACATATCAACCTTTAATAATAATAATGAATAAATGAGATAGATTATTTAACAATGATTAAGATAAATAAGATAACTTATAACCCACTAATAATTAAAATTCAAGAATAAAATGTTTTAGTTCTTACCTTTTGTTTATTTCCAGCACTACCAACAACATAACAACCTAACATCTTTGCAAATTGTCCAACAAGTTGACCAACTGCTCCAGAAGCAGATGAAACAAACACACTTTCACCCTTCTTGGGACAACAAACCTCATAAAAACCAACATAAGCTGTAAGCCCAGGCATTCCTACAAAATAATTTGAGTAAAATAAATATTTATTGTTTTCTTTACCACCTATGCTATCACTTACTTTGTGTTAAAACTCATGTTAATGCTGAGTTGGTCAAATATTGTTCTCGATCAATAACAAGCATATGTGTAGGATAACTTAACATCAAACTTCATAGACATGTTTTTATACAAAGAGAGTGGTTGATTGAGGTATGAACCTTCTCGTGATTGTTTAGGTAGGTTAAATTAAATAATGGATATATAGTTAGGTATGAAACTCATAAATATATGATGGTTTAGATCTGTTTTATACCATTAACTTTTTATTTTATTTGAATTTGAATTTAAAATTGATAGAAAAGCAAAGATATGGGCTCGTGTAAGTAGGAAACAAAAAATATTTATTTATTTTTGAGTTAATGATAAAAAACAGAGGCAAACTATTTATTTATTTTTTTGGCGAGAAATTTATAACTCAACTATCTGTTGGTCCATTTACCTACCTAAACTATACCTCTCTTTGTATTAGAACACACCCTGATGACAAGTTAGTCAAATATTAATCACACTCCACTACATGCACTTGTAGGCCAACTCAACATCAAGTGTGTTTTTATTATAAAAAGAGAGTGATAGTTTAAACAAGTAAACAGAACAATATATAGTTGAGATATAAAATCAGCAAAAAAATTGATACTCCCTCCATTTCAATTTATTTGTTTTAATTTTTTTTTAGTCTATTTAAAAAAGAGTGACTCTTTTTTTTTTAACAACTTTTTAATTTCAATTAATCAGAAGGCATATTTAAGACCACAAAATTGAATGACATTTAAATACCTTTAACAGATTTAAAAATCTTTTTTATTTTCTTAAACTTCAAGTCAAAATACGTTACTTAATTTGAAATGAAGGAGATAATTTAAATGTATTTCTAACGATTAAATATTTATATTTGGAGAGGGAATGGATGTATATTGAGAAGAGAAAAACTCACCAAGGATTCCTGTATAATAGGAAAGAGGCACATCCTTGTCATGATCAATTTTAAAGAGAGTAGTCTCAGTAGTTGTTACAACACTATATTCCTCCCATCCACTCATTCCCCAAATTAAGTCACCTTTTTTGAAGTTTGAATCACTAGACTCCACAACTTTAGACACTCCATATCCTGTGATAGGCTACAAATACAAAATAAATAAGAAACTCACTTATTTTTCCTCAAAAGTATAATAAACACAAATAATATTAAATTTTGAAACATTCAAAGGTCTACACAATTAACAATCAAAATATAGTTAAAGGAGAGAATTTTATGTGAAAAGAATATAAAAGCTTATTTGTTTTGTTAGAAGGAGTAAGAAAAAACCAATAGAACACCACACTAAATTTGGTTGAAAACCACAACCATTAAATATGATTTGAATTAATTTTTCTTTTTACCATAATTGCTTCATATGCCTTGGCAATATTTTAAGATTTATAATTACTGTGACTGATAGTAATTTTTACATAATTATTATTATTATTATTATATATATATATATATATATATATATATATATATATATAAATATATATATAATTTTAAAAAATTAAAGATTTCATATTCAAATCCAGAATAAAATTAACAAGTTCGATTCTCAAAATTTGAACTTGATTTTGAGTCTTTTAAAAATAATCTCTCTACCTTTAAAAGATAAAAATAAAGTACTCACTACCCTCTTCAGATTCACGATCAGGAATTGTTTACTGATTGACTTTTTCTTTAATTAGCTTATTAGCAAAAACTTAAAAGTCATGAGTTGAGCATACTCATTGTTTAGCTTTAAAAAGTGCTTAAATTTTTTATAAAACACCTTCAAATTTTTTTTTTAAAAAGATTAAAAGCCAATTTTAAAAAAAAAATAAGTCAATTCAATCACTCAACTATAAAAATACACTAAATATATTTTTTGATCTCGAAATTTGAACGTCAACAAAAGTATATATCAACTAATCATATGTGTGATAGTAAATTGAAGAAAATTATTGAAAGACTTACATAACCAGGAGTGAAGGATTGAATATAGCTACCCTCAAGTTTGCTCATACGGTTACACATGTAAGGGTCACAAGACAAGTAAAGATTCTTCAAAACAACAACATTAGAACCTTCTGGAACATTCAATTTAATGTTGTTATTCTTAAATTCCATATCAGATTCCTTAGGATAACCTTCCACATAATGTTTTAGAATGATTTGTTTGTTGTTCATCATTTCTTCAGCCATTTCTAATTTTAATGTGAATGAGGAGTTGTGGTCAAAATGGGTGTGTTTATATATATGTAGAGAGAAAGTTTAGGGGTTTGATTTGATGTTACATGTCAAATGATATGGCACGTCAATTCAAAAGAAGAAGCGGATAGGATCATGGTATATGTCAAAATGATATATTCCAATTCAAGATCAATATAAACATGTTATGTGTGTACAAGTAACGTGTTCCACCAATCAAATTTCGACATGTCTCTTAAATTTGAAAAGAAAATCTTTCTTCATGATCACTACTTCTCCACCATTCACTTAAATCTGTTTGGGCGAAGGAAGCCTATCTTTATCATAACTCCTACATTCAATAATTATAAATAGAGTCCTCATAACTAAGAATTCTAATAAAAAGCCAGAGAGAGTTCGTGGATCAACGCCACACATTTCTCTACAAGCTACAAGTTCAAGTAATAATTTAAGATTAAGATCACCAAATTTAGGAACAAGATCAAAAGCCCTTGAATTCAAGTGCAATTTAAGATCAAGATCACCAAATTCAAGAACAAGCTCAAAACCCCGTAAATTTAAGTATGATTTATAATATCTTTTTTATTTATTTTATGTGACACTTTTTTCTCTTTATTTTATTGTAATTTCTTTTTTTATAATATAAATAATATAATTTAAAAATCTCCTTTTATAGTTAATGAAATGACACACAACTATATAAATCTCCAAGAATTATTTTAGACAACAAATTTTCAGAATCTTTCTTTATTTTTAAATATGTCAAATAAAATGAAAGGAAAGAAAGTATTTTTTCCACATTTATATTGCTTTCTCCATTTGTTTAGTGTCTCCTCACCAACTCTACCAACCAACTACGACAATGTTTTACAAGCCTTTTAAACATGCTCCCTAATAATTGTAAGAGGAAAAGCTTAAAGGGTTTCTAAAAAAAAAAACTATATTAAGATAAAATACAGAATAATAATAGGGGAATTTTCATATATAGCCACTTAAAAATAATTAATTACTCTCTATAGCTATAGTTTGATAATTACAATTTGTAGCTACATGTTATATGGAGGAGAGAGGCGAGCGAGACTGGGAGAGAGAGGAGAGAGGCGAGAGAGAGGGAAAAAAGTGGAGAAAGGTGAATTGTATATGTATATTGGTTAGATATTGTATATTATACATATATATTTGTATATATGGCAAGAGAGATTGGGAGAGGGAGGAGAGAGGAGAGCGAGACTGGGAGAGAGAGGAGAGAGGCGAGCGAGATCGAGAGAGGCGAGAGAGAGAGGGCAGAGAGTGGGAGAGAGGTGAATTGTAAATGTATATAATTGTATATAACTGTATATTGTACATATACATTTGTATAAATGGCAAGCGAGATTGGGAGAGGGAGGAGAGAGGCGAGCGATATTGAGAGAAGGAGGAGAGAGGCGAGCGAGAGAGGATAGAGAGTGGGAGAGAGGTGAATTGTATATGTATATAGGTTAAAAAATTGTATATTATACATATGTATTTGTATATCTTGGTGAATTATACATATACAAACATGACTAATTATACAAACTCGAAGTCAGCCCACGTAATTAATGTATAAAGTTAGTCGCGAATGGTAATTATAGCAAACTATAGCTATGATGAGTAATTAAATAGTATAAGTTTGCTTAGCCGCGTAATTTTCCCATTTTATAATGATAAAATAAATTATTCTTTTACATAGTAATATAATTAATTATCTCATAAAATATCTAAATTTATGATATAAATTTTATCTTAAATGTAATTGAAATATATCATATCTTATCTCACCGACCAAACGATCACTTCAAATAAATAAAAAATAGTATAAAAAAAAGATGGAGGCAAATATAGTTCATCATTGTTCGCTGCAGCGAGCACCACAGGAAGAAAATATCCCAACATAAATTAGAGCTTTTCACATACAGCAACACAATGCCTGAATCTGGAAATTCAATAGTTGTAAATACTTTCGGAAATTTTCGGTACCACATAAATTGAGATAAAGAAAAATGATGCGAAAAGTTTATAAATTATAATGTTTAATAACATAAAATATTTTATAAATTTAATTGTCTTTCCGAATTCCATCTATGCTATTGGGTTTGTGTTGGCACAGTTAGCTCATGAATATTTTGGTGATGTGACTGATGAACGATTATTGTGCAAATCGATTAAAAAATCCTATGTCCAATATGTGAAGCTTCATATTTTGGGCTATTAGGAGTTATTTCTCTGCCATATCACTCTAAAAATAGTGAAACTGTACGTATTGCTCCACTAACTTCCTATAAAGGGAACCATAAAGGTTTGCAAAAGAAAATCGTTCGGAAGTCATATCACCAAATTATTCATGGAATAACACACAAAAATTTGAGAAAAACGCATAATTTCTGTAAATTGGCCTCCAAATGCCCAAAGTTCACTCTAAAAATGGCGAGACTGTACATAATACTCCCTTAACTCTCTACGGAGGATTTCATAAAGATTTCGTGTCAAATTCATTTGTACGTCATATCACCAAATTATTCATTGGTCAACAAACAAAAAATTGAGAAATCACCTAATTGTTGTAAATTGACTCCTTAATGTCCATAAATCACTCTAAAAAGATGGTGGATTATATCACACGAATATCGGTAAAATAAGGAATTTACTTTGACCTTGAAAATTGGACATTTTAGCCGTCAGGGTCAACTGGCTCCATAACTAACATCTTAATAGACATTCAAGAAAAACTTGGACAAAAATAACATCGGAATTTCATATCATCAAAAATCCAGGGACTGTAATATATGAAAATTGGCAAAATAGGGGATTTACGTGCTTCGAGGCTCGTTTGACCTTGAAAATGGGTCATTTTGGCCGTAAGAGTCAATTGTCATCATAGCTAACGTCTTAACGGATGTCCACGAAAAATTTGAGCAAAAACGACGCTGGAATTTTGGATCACGAAAAATCCATCGACTATAGTACACAAAACAAAATGGAGGCTTTACCTGCTCCGGGGCTCATTTGACCTTGAAAATGGACCGTTTTGGCTGTCATGACACACTGACTCTATAACTACGTCTTGACGGACATTCATAAAAAGTCAGGCAAAAATAACATCGAAATTGTGGATAATAAAAAAAGATGGTGAACTATAGCACACGAAAATCGGCAAAATGAGGGGTTTACTTACTCTAAGGCTCGTTAGACCTTGAAAATGGGACGTTTTGACCGTCAGGGCCAACTAGTTCCATAGCTAACGTCTTAACAGACATCCACAAAAAGTTTTGGCAAAAATAACGTAAGACTTTCAGATCACCGAAAAAGATAGTGGTATAACACACGAAAATTGACGATATGAAGGGTTTACCTGCTCCGGGGCTCATTTGACCTTGAGGGGTTTACTTACTCTAAATCTCGTTTGACCTTGAAAATGGGTTATTTTGATCGTCAGGGCCAACTAGTTCCACAGCTAACGTCTTAACAAACATCCACAAAAAGTTCGAGAAAAAATAACGTCAGAATTCTGGATCACCAAAAATCTATAGACTATATAGTACACGAAAATTGGAAAAACGGGGAGTTTACATGCTCCGAGGCTCATTTGACCTTGAAAATGAACCGTTTTTGGCTTTTAGGGCCAATTGACTCCATAGCTAACGTCTTAGCGGACGTACATGAAAAATTTAAGCAAAACAGACGTTAGAATTTCGACGTCATTTTTGCCTAAATTTTCGTGTACTATAGTCCATGGATTTTTGGTTATCCGGAATTCTGATGTCTTTTTTTGCCCAAATATTTTATGGATATCCGTTAAGACATTATCTATGGAGTCAGTTGGCCCTGACGGTCAAAATGACCCATTTGAAGGTCAAACAAGCCCCGGAGCAGGTAAACCCATAATTTTGTCAATTTTCGTATACTATAATCCACGATCTTTTTTGGTGATCCAGAATTTTGATGTCGTTTTGCCCAAATTTTTTGAGGACTTCTGTTATGACGTTAGGTATAGAGCTTGTAGGCCCTAAAGGCCAAAACGACCAATTTTGAAGGTCAAACGTGCTCCGAAGAAGGTAAACCCTCCATTTACCGATTTTCATGTGCTATAATCCATAGATTTTTGATGATCCACAATTTCGACGTCTTTTTTGCTCCAATTTTTCGTGGACATCCGCTAAGACATTATCTATGGAGCGAGTTGATCCTAACAACCAAAAAGACCCATTTTCAAGGTCAAATGAGCCCTGAAGCAGGTAAACCTCATTTCCCCGATTTCCATGTATTATAGTCAAAGAATTTTTGTGATCAGAAATTCCAACGTCTTTTTCTCTTAAAATTTTGTGGACGCCATTAGGACGTTATCTATGGAGATAGTTGGTCATGATGGCCAAAATGACTCATTTTGAAGGTCAAATGGGCCCCGGAGCTGGTAAATCCCTCATTTTGTCGATTTTCCTGCTATAGTCCACGATCTTTTTGTGTGATCAAGAATATCGACTTATTTTTCGCCTATTTTATTTATGGACGTCCGTTAAGACATTAGGCATGGATCCAGATTGCCTTTAAGTACAAAACAACCCATTTTGAAGGTCAAACGAGCCCAAGAGCAGGTAAACACCTCCCCCCCTCCCCCCGCATTTCACCAATTTTAATGTGCTATATTCTATGGATTTTTGGTGATCCGGAATTCCAACGTCTTTTTTTTGCTCAAATTTTTTGTGGATGTCTTTTTTTGCTCAAAATTCCAATGTCTGATTCCAAAGTACAAACGACGACGAACTAGACAAAGGGAGAATAAATTCGCCAGCACTTAATATGAAGTCTATAAATACTAAACTCTTTATTATTTTTAAAGAGTCAGAATATTATTATAATTTTCACTTTTAGAACTTAGCTTTTGATTTTTTCTCAAGTTTGGAGAGGGTTTTGTGGGGAGACTTGAAGAAAGAGATTCCTCAAATTGGAAGTGAGTCTTTTCCATTCTTCTTCATTTGTTCATATTAAGGTTTAATTTCTTATATCCATCTGATTTCTTTATCTTTTTAGGTGTACTTGATTATTGCTTGATTTGTGGCTAACCCCCCCATTCTTCGGGTGTGACTTAGAAAATATGTGTTGATATTATTGTTGGGTCTTGCTTGCTGATAAGATTAGATATATTTTAATGGTGATTTCACCTAGTGGTTGTGGTTTAAATTAATGGGTATGTAGTTGCAAATACAAAACCACCTATGTATTTTTGGCTTGCTTGAGAGAGAGGTCACGAAACCAAGACTGCTAGATTGATGTCCTAAGGAGTGAGGTGGCAATAGGCTCATCCCTAGAGGGTGAGCCCTAGATTTATATCCAAGCACCTATCATCGAAAGAGCGGGTGTGGATAAGGTGTAGGGTGGTCTTCATTAGATGAATGAGTGTCCGAGAGGAACCCATTTGATATGGGATAAGTTGCCCGAAAGGGAATTTATTTTCACCTAAAGCTTAGCCTAGTTACCATTATTTTGTAAATTTTTATATCGAAAGCAAGTACCTATTGATTTACGTCAACATATATTGCAGTCACACCCCAAGAACTTTCCCTCATACTTGATTCCCTTTTATTTTAATCATTTTTTACAACTTGTGACAAAACCCTTTTTCAATATTTGACACATTTTGATGTCATAACTTGAATTTATTTTGTTTTTCTTTGATAATGTCTTGAACTACCAGTAACTAGAATGAAATTTTAGTGTAACTACTATTTTCACTACCGCTTCCTTGAGACACGACCCCAATCTTTGGTTGGGTTACTATACTTGCTTCGATTCATAGATACTCAAACTGTAGGCTAGTGTCGTTGATCATGAAAGCGTAAAGCAAGAAACAGTGGACGTCCGCTAAGACGTTAGATATGGAGGTAGTTGTCCCTGACGTCCAAAACGACCCATTTTCAAGGTCAAATGATCCCCGAAGTAGGTAAACTCAATTTTGTCAATTTTTGTGTACTATAGTTCATGAATTTTTGGTGATCTAGAATTTTGATGTCTCTTTTGTCCAAATTTTTTTTGGATGTCCGTTAAGACGTTAGTTATGGAGCCAGTTGGCCCTAAAGGCCAAAACGACCAATTTTGAAGGTCAAACAAGTCCTAGAGCAGGTAAATCCCCCATTTTACCAATTTTTGTGTGCTATAGTCCATGATTTTTTGTGATCAAGAATTCCGACGTATTTTTTGCTCAAATATTTCGTGGATGTCTGCTAAGATGTTAACTATGGAATGAGTTGGCTTTGAAGGCAAAAATGACCCATTTTTAAGGTCAAACGAGCATCGAAGCAGGTAGACCCCATTTTGCCGATTTTCATGTAAATAATTCATAGATTTTTGGTGATTCGGAATTCTGATGTCTTTTTTGTCTGAATTAATTATGGATGTCGGGTAAGACGTTATCTATGGAACCGGTTGGCCCTGACGGTCAAAATTGCCTATATTGAAGATCAAATAGGCCCCGGAGCAGGTAAACCCCTAGTTTTGCCAATTTTTGTGTGCTATATAGTCCATAATCTTTTTTGGTGATTCAGAATTTTGACGTTTTTTTTTCCTAAACTTTTTGTGAACATCCGTTAAGACGTTACTAATGGAGCCAATTGGCCCTTACGGCCAAAACGCTGCACTTTGAATGTCAAACGAGCCCCGGAGCAGGTAAACCCCATATTTTACTAATTTTCGTGTGTTATACATTGATTTTTGTTGATTTAAAAATCTAATGTCTTTTTCGTTTAATTTTTTTGTGGACATCCGCTAATATGTTATCTATGGAGCTAGTTGGCCCTGACGGGTAAAACGACAGATTTTAGAGGTCAAAAAAACCTCGAAGCAAGTAAATCCATCCATAGATTTTTGGTGATATGAAATTTTGATGTATTTTTGTCCAAATTCTTGTGAACGCCGGTTAAGACGCTATTTGTGGAGCCATTTGGCGCTGGTGGTCAAAATGGTACATTTTGAAGGTCAAACGAGCCCTGAAGCAGGTAAACCCCTCACTTTGATAATTTTTGTGTGTTATAGTCCACGATCTTCTTTGGTGATCTAGAATTCTGATGCTTTTTTTGCCCAAATTTTTTGTGGACGTCCGTTAAGATGTTATTTACGATTTATTTTTCGCTGACGGCAAAAACAACACATTTTGAAGGTCAAATGAACCCTGAAGCAGGTAAACCCCCATTATGTTGATTTTTGTGTGCTATAGTCCATGGATTTTTTATGATCCAAAATCTGATATTTTTTTGGTCAAATTTTTCGTGGATGTCCGCTAAGAATTTAGGTACGGAGCTAGTTGGCCTTGACGGACAGAACGGCCCATTTTCAAAGTCAAATGAGCCTCAGAGCAGGTAAACCCTATTTATCGATTTTTGTGTACTATATAGTCCATAGATTTTTGGTGATCCGGAATTCCGATGTTGTTTTTGCCCAAATATTTTGTTGACGTACTTATGATGTTATATGTGGAGCCACTTGGACCTGATGGCCAAAATAACCCATTTTGAAGGTCAAACGAGCCACGAAAAACGTAAACCCCTCGTTCTGTCGATTTTCATATGCTATAGTTCACGATATTTTTTGATGTTCCAGAATTTTGATGACTTTTTTGCTCTAATTTTATGTGGGAGACCGTTAAGACGTTAGCTATTGACCCAGTTGGATCTGACAGCCAAAACTGTCACAATCCGAGAGCACCCCCTAGTCGTGACATGGCGTATTCGACCTTGAACATGTCTTACACAAGCCCTTAACATTCATTACATAAAAGCATAGAAAATAGGAAACAATTTAAAACTTTCTTGAAGACATAACTCGGAAAGTATTTCATAAAAGTGGAAGTCTTTCTGACATTATTTTCTCAAACAATCTATGAATTACATGAATAAAAGTCTTGGGACGCAGCCCACATAAAGTCTAAAAATATAATGAAAAACATAAAAGGAAAATAAAGGTTCGTCCTCGAAGCTATGAGGACTCACCACTTCTTCACTTTTTAAAGTCTTTGAAACTCTACCCTCCAATAGCAACTCAAAGCTCCAACCCTACATTTGGTTAGACTGTAGGCAATATACGTTACTAAATCCTTTTTTGCTCAAATGTTTCAAGGACCTCTGCTAAGAAGTTAGCTACAAAGCGAGTTAGCCCTGATGGCAAAAAGGATCCAATTTCAAAGTCATATGAGTCCCGAAGTAGGTAAACCTCATTTTATCGATTTTCAAGTATTATAGTCCATGGATTTATGGTAATCCGGAATTCCGAGGTCTACTTTTCCCAAATTTTCTGTGACCGTCTTTCAAGACGTTATCTATGGAGCCAATTGGCCCTGACAACGAAAATGACCCATTTTGAAGGTCAAATGAGCCCCAGAGTAGGTCAACCCCTCATTTTACCAATTTTCGTGTGCTCTAGTCCACGACCTTATTTGGTGATCAAGAATTTAGTCATTTTTTTGGCTAATTTTTTTGTGGACATCTATTAAGACATTAGATATGAAGCTAATTAACCCTGACTGCAAAAACAACCTACTTTGAAGGTCAAACAATCCTCGGAGTAGGTAAATCCTCTATTTTACCGATTTTCGTGTGCTATACTCCACGAATTTTTGGTTATCCAGAATTTTGATGTCCTTTTTGCTCAATTATTTCGTAGACATCAACTAAGACGTTAGATATGGAGCTAGTTGTTCTTGACGGTCAAAACAATCCATTTTCAAGGTCAAACGAGCCTAGAAGCAGGTAAATACCAGTTCAACGATTTTCATGTATTATAGTCCATGAATTTTCGGTCATCCAAAATCCCAACGTCATTTTTGCGCATAGTTTTTTAGACGTCCATGAAGATATTATATATAAATACAATTGGCCTTGATGGCCAAAATGACCCATTTTGAAGGTCAAATCAGCCTCGGAGCAGGTAAATCCCTCATTTTGCCGATTTTCGTGTGTTATAGTCCATGATCTTTTTTGGTGATCCGAAATTCAGATGTTTTTTTTGCCCAATTTTTTTTTATGGATTTTGGTTAAGACGCTAGTTGTTGAGCCAGTTTACCCTGACGATTTATGGATGTTGGTTAAGAAGGTTAACCCTATTTCGTCGATTTTCATTTACTATAGTTCATGGACTTTTTTTTATCCAAAAATTCAATATCTTTTTTGCCCAAACTTTTTGTGGACGTACATTAATATATTATCTATGGAGCCAATTGGCCCTGACGGCCAAAATGACCCATTTTAAAGGTCAAATGAGCCTCGGAGAAGGTAAATCTCTCATTTTGCTAATTTTTGTGTGCTATAGTCCACGATCTTTTTTGGTGATCCAGAATTCCGAATTCTTTTTTGCCTAAATTTTTTGTGGACGTCCGTTAAAATGTTAGTTATAGATCCGGTTGGCCCTGATGGACAAAACAACCCATTTTGAAGGTCAAACGAGTTTGAGAGCAGGTAAACCCCTTATTTTGCCAATTTTACTGTGCTATAGTCCACAATCTTTTTTGGTGATCCATAATTCGATGTATTTTTGCGTAAATCTTTTGTGTACAACCACTAAGACATTTATTATGGATATAGTTGGCCCTAATGGCCAAAATAACTTATTTTGAAGGTCAAACGAGCCCCGAAGCAGGTAAATCACCTTATTTTACCGATTTTCATGTGCTATAGTCCATGGATTTTTATTGATCCAAAATTTCGACGTATTTTTTGCTCAAATTTTCATAGACGTCCGCTAAGACATTAACTACGGATCCAGTTTGCCCTGACGTCCAAAAAGGCCTATTTTGAAGGTTAAAGGAGCCTCGGAGCAGGTAAACCCCCTATTTTACTGATTTCGTGTGCTATAGTCCATGGATTTTTGGTGATCCAGAATTATGACGTCTTTTTTTATCTAATTTTTTTTGGAAGTCCACTAAGATATTAGCTATTTATTCAGTTGTCCCTGGCGGGCAAAACGATCAATTTTTAAGGTCAAACGAGCCTCGAAAAGGTAAACCCCATTTTTAAGGTCCATAGATTTTTGGTGATTTGGTATTCTAACGTCTTTTTTGTCCAAATTTTTGTGGATGTCCATTAAAAAGTTATCTATGGATCCAGTTGGCGCTAACGTCCAAAATGACCCATTTTGAAGGTCAAACGAGCCTAGAGAAGGTAAACCCCTCAGTTTACCAGTTTTTGTGTGCTATAGTCCACGAATTGTTTTGGTGATCTAGCGACATCTTTTTGCCTCAAATATTTTTGAACATTCGTTAAAACATTATCTATGGATCTAGTTGGCCCTGACGGTCAAAATGTCCATTTTGAAGGTAAAACGAGCCTCGAAGCAGGTAACCCCCCCCCTTTTAACCGATTTTCGTGTGTTATAGTTCATAGATTTTTTATTATCCAGAATTCTGACGTCTTTTTTTTGCTCAAATTTTTTGTGGACGTCCTCTATGACGTTAGATATGGAGCCAGTTGGCTCTGAAGGCCAAAACGACCCATTTTCAAGGTCAAACGAGCACCGAAGTAATTAAACTTTATTTTATAGATTTTCGTGTACTATAGTCTATGAATTTTTTTAGATCTGGAATTTCGACTTCTTTTTTGCCTAAATTTTTTGGACGTCCGTTAAGACGTTATCTATGGACCTAGTTGACCCTGATAGTCAAAATGACCAATTTTGAAGGTCAAACGAGCTTCGGAGTAGGTAAATCCTCTATTTTATTGATTTTTCGTGTGCTATAGTCCTTGGATTTTTGGTGAACTAGAATTACGACGACTTGTTTGCTCAAATTTTTTGTGGAAGTCCTCTAAGACATTAGCTATGGAGCCATTTTTCCCTAACCACCAAAATAACCCATTTTCAAGGTCAAATAATCTCCGAAACACGTAAATCCTATTTTACCGAATTTCGTGTACTATCCATGGATTTTTAGTGATCGAGAATTCTGATGTCTTTTTTGCTCAAATTTTTGATAGATGTCCGTTAAGACGTTAGAAATGAAGCCAGTAGGCCCTGAAGACCAAACCGATCCATTTTGAAGGTGAAACGAGCCCCGGAGAAGGTAAACCCCTCTTTTATCGATTTTCATGTGCTATAGACCATGGAATTTTGGTATTTGAGAATTTCAAAGTATTTTTTGCTCAAATATTTCATGGACATCATTTAAAACTATGCATGAAGTCAGTTGTCCCTGACAGTTAAAATTTCCCATTTTGAAAGTCAAACGAGCCCCGGACAAAGTAAACTCCCATTTAAAAGATTTTTCGTGTTTATATAGTCCATGGATTTTTGGTTATCCAGAGTCTTTTTTTTGCTCAAATATTTTGTGAACGTCCGCTAAGACGTTTGCTATTGAGTCAGTTGTCCCTAAAAGCAAAAACAACCTATTTTCAAGGTCAAACGAGGGCCAAAGCAGGTAGACCGCATTTTTCTAAATATCGTGTTCTATAATCCAAAGATTTTCGGTGATCCAGAATTTTGTCGTCTTTTTTGCCCAATTTTTTTTGTGGACGTCCGTTAACAAGTTATCTATAGATCAGTCAGTTGTTCCTAACGGCCAAAATGACCCATTTTAAAAATCAAACGAGCCCCGAAGCATATAAGCCCCTCATTTTACTCATTTTCGTGTGCTATAGTCCACGATCAGAATATCTTTTTTGCTTAATTTTTTTGTGGACGTCCATTAAGATTTTTTATATGGAGCCAGCTGGCCCTGGCGGACAGAACGGCTCATTTTGAAGGTAAAATGAACCCAGTGCAGGTAAACCCACCCCCCTAAATTTTTCCGATTTTCATGTGTTATATTCCATTAATTTTTGGTAATCCAGAATTCCGACCTTATTTTCTAAAAATTTTCCTAGACATCCGCTACGATGTTATCTATGAAACCAGTTGACCTTGATGGCCAAATGACCCATTTCAAATGTCAAACAAGCTTTGAAGCAGCTAAACCCTATTTTGCCGATTTTCGTGTACTATATTCCATGAATTTTTATTGATTCAAATTCCGACGTATTTTTTGCCTAAATTTTTCGTGAATGTCCGTTAAGACGTTATTTATAAACTAGTTTGATCTGACGGCCTAATAACCCATTTTAAAGGTCAAACAAGCCCGGAGCAAGTAAATCCTCTATTTTACCGATTTTAGTGTGCTATAGTCAATGAATTTTTTGTGATTCAAAAATTTGATAACTTATTTGATCAAATTATTCATGACAACTACTAAGAAGTTTTCTATGGAGAGAATTCGCCCCGTCGGCCAAAACGACCAATTTTCAAGATCAAACAAGCCCTGAAGCAGGTAAACCTCATTTTGCCGAATTTCATGTACTATGATTCATGCATTTTGGTGATCCGGAATACCAAAGTCTTTTTTATCCAATTTTTTTATGGATGTCCATTACGACGTTATATATAGAGCCAGTTGGCCCTGGCGGCATGGCTCATTTTGAAGGTCATACGAGCCCCAGAAAATATAAATCCCTCATTTTGCCGATTTTCATTTGCTATAGTCCACGATCTTTTTTGGTTATCCAGAATTCTGACGTCTTAGCTGCTAAATTTTTTGTGGACGTATGTTAAGACATTAGGTATGGAGTCAGTTGGTCGTGACGGTCAAACGACCTATTTTGAAGGTTAGACAATCCCCGGGGTATGTAAACACCCCCTCCATTTTACCTATTTTAGTGTGCTATAATGTAGATTTTTGGTGATCAAGAATTTTTACGCATTTATTGGTCAATTTTTTTGTAGACGTCCGCTAAGACATTATATATGGATCTATTTGGACCTGATGGCCAAAACGGACCATTTTCAAGATCAAACGGGCCTCGAAGCAGGTAAACCTCATTTTGTCAATTTTCGTATACTATAGTCCATGGATTTTTGGTGATCCAGAATTCTGACGTCTTGTTTGCTCATGTTTTTCATAGTCATCCACTAAGATTTTTGGTGATCCAGAATTCTGACGTCTTGTTTGCCAGTTGTCCCTGACCGCCAAAATGGCCCATGTTCAAGGTCAAGCAAACCAAAAAGCAGGTAAACCTCATTTTGCTGATTTTCATGTAATATATGAAGATAATTTGCCATGAGAACCAAAATGGCCAATTTTGAAAGTCAAACAAACCTAAGAACAGGTATAACCCTCATTTTACTGATTTTTTGTGTTATAGTCCATAATCTTTTTGGTGATCCAGAATTCTGAAGTCTTCTTTGCCCAAATTTTTTGTGGACGTCCCATAGGACGTTATCTATGGAGCCAATTGGCCCTAACGGCCAAAACATACCATTTTGAAGGTCAAACGAGGATTAGAGAGCAGGTAAACCCCTATTTTACCTATTTTCGTGTGCTATAGTCCATGGATTTTCGGTGATCTAGAATTACGATATTTTTATTGCTCAAATTCTTTGTGAACATCCAATAGATGTTAGATATCAAACCATTTGACGTTGACGGACAAAACAATCCATTTTCGATGTCAAATGAGCCCTAAAGCAGGTAAACCTATTTTGCCAATTTTTGTGTACTATAGTCCATGAATTTGGTGATCAGGAATTCCGCGTATTTTTTTTTCCAAATTTTTTGTGGACGTCAGTTTTGATGTACTATATGGAGCCAGTTGGGCCTGATGGCCAAACTGGCCCATTTTGAAGGTCAACCCCTAATTTTGTCGATTATCGTGTGCTATAATCTATGATCTTTTTTGGTAATTCATAATTTAGACGTATTTTTTGCCCAAATATTTTGTGGACGTTCGCTATGATATTAGCTGTGGAGCTAATTGGCCTTGACGGGTAAAACGACCCATTTGAAAGGTCAAACCAACCCTGTAGCAGGTAAATCCCCTATTTTACTAATTTTTGTGTGTTATAGACCGTGGATTTTTAGTGATTTAGAATTTCAAAGTCTTTATTGCTCAAATTTTTCATGGGCGTCCACTAAGACATCAGTTTGGATCCAGTTTAACCTAACGGCCAAAACAACTCATTTTCGAGGTCAAACAAGCCCTGAAGCAGGTAAATCCCATTTTGCTGATTTTCATGTAATATAGTCCATGAATTTTGGTGATTTGCAATTTCGACATCTTTTTGACCCAATTTTTTTTGTGGACGTCTACTAAGACGTTATCTATGGAGTCACTAGGCTCCCACAGCCAAAATGACTCATTTTGAAGTTCAAACGAGCCCCTAAGCAGGTAAACCCCTTATTTTACTAATTTTTTTGAGCTATAATCCACGATCTTTTTGTGTGATCCAGAATTGCGATACCTTTTTTGTCCAAATATTTTGTGGACGTCCGTTAAAACGTTTGATATGGAGCAAGTTGGCTCTGACGACCAAAACGTCCCATTTTGAAGATAAAACGAACCCCGGAGTAGGTAAATCCCTATTTTATCGATTTTTGTATCCTATAGTCCATGGATTTTTTTGTAATCTAGAATTTCGATGTCTGTTTTTGCTCAAATTTTATGGAGACATCCGCCAAGACGTTAGCTATGGATACAGTTGGCCCTGACGGCCAAAAAAGTCCATTTTCAAGGTCAAACAAGCCCTGAAGCAGGTAAATCCCATTTTATTGATTTTCGTGTAATATAGTCTATAGATTTTTTGTGATTCGAAATTCCAACGTCTTTTTCACCCAATTTTATTGTGACCGTTTGTTAAGAGGTTATCTATGGAACCAATTATCCCGGACACGTAAAATGGCCCATCTAGAAGGTCAAACAAGCCCCGGTGCAGGTAAACCCCTCATTTTGCTAGTTTTCATGTTCTATAGTCCACGATCTTTTTTGGTGATCCAGAATTCCAACGTCTTTTTTGCCCAAATTTTTTGTGGATGTTCGATAAGAGGTGACATATAGAACCAGCTTGCCTTGATATCCAAAACGGCTCATTGTGAAGGTTTAACGAGCTTCGGAGCGGGTAAACCCCCATTTTAGTTCATGGATTTTTGGTGATCTAGAATTCGATGTCTTTTTTGCGTAAATTTTTCATGGACGTCTATTAAGACTTAGATATTGAGCCAGCTGTACCTGACGGCCAAATGACCCATTTACATGGTCAAACGAGCCCAAAGCATGTAAACCTCATTTTGCTGATTTTTGTGTACTATATAGTCCATGGATTTTTGGTGATTCGGGATTCCGATGTTTTGTTTGCCTAATTTTTTAATAGGCATTCATTAAGACGTCATCCATGGATACAGTTGTCCATCACAACCAAAGTGTCACATTTTGAAGGTCAAACAAGCCCGAAGCAGGTAAACCCCTTATTAGTGCCTATTTTCGTGTGATGTAATCCACGGTCTTTTTTGTTGATCTAATATTCCGACGTATGTTTTGCCAGAATTTTTTATGGACGTCCATTAAGACGTTATATATGGAGCCAAATGACCCAGAATGCCAAAACAGCCCATTTTTAAGGTCAAACAGGCCCGAAGCAGGTTAACCTATTTTTGCCGATTTTCATGTACTATAGTCCATGGTTTTGTGGTGATCCAGAATTATGACATCTGTTTTCCCCAAATTTTTTGTGGACATCTTTTAAGACGTTATATATGGAGCCAGGTTGCCCTGACAACAAAAATGACCCATTTTGAAGGTCAAACGAGCGCCGGAGCACGTAAACCCCCTATTTATCGATTTTTATGTGCTATAGTCAATTGATTTTTTGTTATCCAGATTTTGAACTTTTTGTAGCTTAAATTTTTCGTGGACGTCCGCAAAGAAGTTAGTTATGTATCCAGTTGGACCTGACGGCAAAAGTAGTCCATTTTCAAGGTCAAACGAGCCCCAAAGCAGGTAAATCTGATATTACGATTTTCATTTACTATAGTACATGAATTTTTTGTGATCCAGAATTTCGACATTTGTTTTGCTCAAAATTTTCTTAGACGTGCATTAAGACATTATCTATGGATACAGTTGACCATGACGGTCAAAATGACCCATTTTTAAGGTAAAACGAGCCTAGAGCAAATAACCCCCTCATTTTGCCGATTTTCGTGTGCTTTAGTCAACTATCTTTTTTGATAATCCATAATTCCGATGTCTTTTTTACCCAAATTATTTATTGACGTCCGCTAAGACGTTGAATATGGAGTCAGTTGGTCCTGACAGTCAAAATGGCCAATTTTGGAGGTCAAACGAGTCCTAGAGCAAGTAAACCCCTATTTTCCGATTTTCTTGTACTATAGTCCATTGATTTTTTGTGATTTAAAATTCTGATGTAATTTTTGCCCAAATTTTTTGTGAACGTCTGTTAATACGTTATCTCTACAGCTAGCTGGCTCTGACATCATAAATGTTCCATTTTAAAGGTCGAAGAAGCCCTAGAGCAGGTAAACTCCCTATTTTGCCGATTATTCATTTACTATAGTCCATTGATTTTTGGTGATCTAGAATTCTAACGTTTTAGCCTCCAAATTGGGTCTTTTTGGCCGTCATGTCCAACTAGCTCTATAGCTTACTTCTTAACGGACTTCTACGAAAATTTTTGGCAAAAATAACTTCAGAATTCTGGATCACCAAAAAAGATGGTGAACTATAGCACAAGAAAATTGGCAAAATAGGGGGTTTACCTGCTCTGGAGCTCGTTTGACCTTGAAAATGAATCTTTTTGGACGTCAGGGCCAACTGGATCCATAGAAAATATCTTAACGGAGGCCCACAAATTTGTTTTGCAAAAATGACGTCAGAATTCTGGATCACAAAAAATTCATGGACCATAATACACGAAAATAGACAAAATTAGGGGTTTTCCAGCTCAGGAGCTCGTTTGACCTTGAAAATTGATTGTTTTGGCCGTCAAGGCTAACTGGATCCATAGCTAACGTCTTAACGGATGACCATAAAAAAAATTAAAAATATAACTTTGAAATTTTGGATCACCAAAAAATATGGTGAACTAAGCAGACGAAATTTGGCAAAATGGGGGTTTTATGTGCTCTTTGGGTCGTTTGACCTTGAAAATGAGTAATTTTTCCATGAGGGACAAATGGATTCATAGCTAATATCGTAACAGACGTCAACGAGAAATTTTGTCAAAAATAATGTCGGAATTCTGGATCACCAAAAAAATGGTGGACTATAGCATACATAAATTGGTAAAATGTGACGTTTACTTGCTCCAGGCTCGTTTGACCATGAAAATAGATCGTTTTAGCCGTCAGGTCCAATTGTATCCATAGTTACGTTTTAATAAATATCCACAAAAAAATTGACAAAAATAACGTCGGAATTCTGAATTACCAAAAATTCATGGACTATAATATAAGAAAATTGGAAAAATAGGGTTTACCTGCTTCAGAGCTCGTTTAACCTTGAAAATGGACCTTTTTGGTCGTCAAGTCCAACTATCTCCATGGCTAACATCTTAACGGACGTCTATGAGAATTTTTGAAAAAATAACGTCACAATTCCTGACACCACAAAAGATGGTGAACTATAGTACACGAAAATCAATAAAATTGGGGTTTACTTGCTTTGGGGATGGTTTGACCTTGAAAATGGGCCAATTTGGCCGCTAGAGACTTCTGGATCCATAGCTAACGTCTTAAGGAGGTCCACGTATATTTTTGGACAATATAACGTTGGAATTCTCGATCACCAAAAAAGATAGTGGACTATAGCACACAAAAATCAAAAAAATTGAGGGTTTCCCTGCTCCAGGGATCGTTTGACCTTGAAATTTATGGACAAGTGACTCCTTAACTAACGTCTTAACATACATTTAGAAAAAAATTGGGCAAAAATAACGTAAGAATTCTGGATCACCAAAAATTCATGGATTATAGTACTTGAAAATCAGCAAAATGGGGGATTTACTTGATTTCTGGATCGTTTGACCTTGAAAATGGACCTTTTTGCTTGTTATGGTCAACTGGCTCCATAGCTAACGTCTTAAAGGATATCCATAAAAACTTTAGGATAAAATGACGTCAAAATTCTGGATCATCAAAATTCATGAACTATCGCAAACGAAAATATGTAAAACGGAGGGTCTACCTACTCCGGGGCTTGTTTAACCTTGAAAATGAACTATTTTGGCCGTTAGGGCCAACGGGATCTATACCTAACTTCTTAACGGACGTCCACAAAAATTGAAAAATGGAGGGCACCTGCTCCAATACGTTTGACCTTGAAAATTAACCGTTTTGGTCGTCAGGGCCAACAGGGTCCATAGGTAACAGCTTAACAGACGTCCACAAAAAAGTTTGTTAAAAATAACATTGTAATTCGGAACACCAAAAAAGATGGTGAACTATAGCAAACGAAAATTGACAAAATGGGTCCTTACCTGCTCTAGGATTCTTTTTACCATGAAAATGGGTCGTTTTGCCTGTCAAGTCCGGCTGGATCCATAGATAACGTTTTAACAGATATCCACAAAATAATTTGGCAAAATAACATCGAAATTCCGGATCAATAAAAAGAATGGAGGACTATAGCACACGAAAATTGATAAAATTGGGGGTTTACCTGCTATGGGGCTCGTTTGACCTTGAAAATGGATCGTTTTAGTTGTTAGGGACAACATGATCCATAGATTACGTTTTACCCGACATCCACAAAACATTTGGGCAAAATTAACATCCGAATTGTTGATCACCAAAAATCCATGGACTATAGTATATGAAAATCGGTAAAATATGGGGGGTTACCTCCTCCGAGACTTGTTTGACTTTAAAAATTGATTGTTTTCGCCGTCAGGGCCAAATGGATATAAAGTTAATTTCTTAACGGGCGTCCACGAAAAATTTGGGCAAAAATGACTTCAGAATTCTTGTTCACCAAAAAAACAATGGACTATAGTAGATGAAAATTGGAAAAATAGAGGGTTTACCTGCTCCGGGGGTCGTTTGACCTTTAAAATGGATTATTTTGTACATGAGGGACAACTAGCTCTAGAGCTAATGTCTTAACGGACGTTCACAAAAATTTGGGCAAAAATAACATCAGAATTTCGGATCACCAAATATCCATGGACTATATTACACGAAAATTGAAAAAATAGGGGGTTTACTTGCTCCGAGTCTTGTTTGACATTGAAAATAGAGCGTTTTGTCCATCAGGGCCAATTGGATCCATAGATAATTTCATAACGGACATTCAGAAAAAATTGGGCAAAAATAACGTCGAAATTTCAGATCACCAAAAATACATGGACTAAATTTAAAAAAATAGACAAAATAGGGGTTTACCTGCTCCGGGGATCATTTGACCTTGAAAATAAACCGTTTTGGCCGTCAGGGCCAACTGTCTCTATAGCTTACTTCTTAATGGACTTCTACGGAAAATTTTGGCAAAAACAACGTTGAAATTCTGGATCACCAAAAAAGATGGTGAACTATAGCACAAGAAAATTGAAAAAATAGGGGGTTTACTTGCTCCGGGGATCGTTTGACCTTGAAAATGGGTCTTTTGCCGGCAAGGCCAACTAGATCCATAGCTAACGTCTTAACAGACGTCCACAAACTTTATTTGCAAAAATGATGTCAGAATTCCAAATCACCAAAATCCATAGACTAGTACATGAAAATTGATAAAATAGGGATTTTACCTGCTTTAGGGCTCGTTTGACCTTCAAAATTAACCGTTTTGGCAGTCAAGACCAGCTGGCTTCATAGCTAACGTCTTAACGGATGTCCAGAAATTTTTTTGGCAAAAATAACATTGAAATTTTGAATCATCAAAAAAGATGGTGAACTATAGCACACGAAAATTGGAAAAATAGGGGGGTTTATATGCTCTTTAGCTCGTTTGATCTTGAAAATGAGTTGTATTTGCCGTTAGGGCCAAATGGATCCATAATTGATGTCTTAACGGACGTCAGCGAGAAATATTGGCAAAATAATGTCAAAATTCTGGATCACCAAAAAAGAAAGTATACTATAGAATACACAAATCAGTAAAATGTGAGGTTTACTTACTCCAGGCTCGTTTGACGTTGAAAATGGATCGTTTTAGTCGTCAGGTCCAATTGGCTCCATATATTATGTTTTAATAGACATCCATGAAAAATTCGGCAAGAATAACGCCGAAATTCTGCATCATCAAAAATTCATGGACTATAATACAAGAAATTTGGCAAAATAGGGGGTTTACCTACTTCAGGGCTCGTTTGACCTTAAAATGGACCTTTTTGACCATCAGGTCCAACTATCTCCATGGATAACATGTAACGGACGTCCACAAAATTTTTTTGCAAAAATAATATCACAATTCCTGATCACCACAAAAGATGGTGAACTATGTAGCACATGAAAAATCGACAAAATATGGGGTTTACTTGCTACGGGGCTGGTTTGACCTTGAAAATGAATTGTTTTATTCGTTAGGGACAACTGAATCCATAGCTAACTTCTTAACAAATGTCCACGTGATTTTTTTCAGAAAATAACGTTGGAGTTAAGGATCACCAAAAAGGATGGTGGACTATAGCACATGAAAATAGGGAAAATAGGGGGTTTACCTGCTCAAGAGCTCGTTTGACCTTGCAAATGGGTTGTTTAAGCCGTTAGGGCCTACTGCTCCACAGATAACATGTTAACAGACGTTCAAAAAAAAATTGGACAAAAATAACATCGGAATTCTGGATCACCAAAAATTCATGGATTATAGTATATGTAAATCAGCAAAATGGGGGGTTTACTTGCTTCCAGACTCGTTTGACCTTGAAAATGGACCGTTTTGGCCGTCATGGCAAACTATCTCCATATCTAACGTATTAAAAGACATCCACAAAAACTTTGGGTAAAAATAACGTCGAAATTCTAGATCACCAAAAAATCATGGACTATGTACACAAAAATCTACAAAATGGTTACCTGCTCCGGGGAATGGTCTGTTTGGCCGTCAAGGCCAATGGGCTCTATTCCTAACTTTTTAATAGACGTTCACGAAATTGTTTTGTAAAATTAACATCGGAATTCTGAATCCAAAAAAGATGGTGAACTATATCACATGAAATTGGCAAACTGGAGGGTTTACCTGCTCAAGGCTCGTCTGACCTTGAAAATTGACCGTTTTAGCCGTCAAGGCGAACTGGCTCTATAGCTAACATCTTAACGGACGTCCACAAAAACTTTTGGCAAAAATAATATCATAATTTCGTATCACCAAAAAAGATGATGAACTATAGCACATGAAAATTGGCAAAATTGGTCTTTACCTGCTCTAGGACTCGTTTGACCATCAAAATGGGTCATTTTTGCCGTCAGGGCCGACTTGATCCATAACTAACATTTGACAGAGATCCATAAAAAAATTTAGCAAAAATAACGTTGGAATTTTGGTTCACCAAAAAGGATGGTGGACAACAGCACATGAAAATAGCAAAATTAGGGGTTTACCTTCTATGGGGCTCATTTGACCTTGAAAATAGATCGTTTTAGCCGTCAGGGCAAATAGGCTCCATAGATAACGTCTTAACGAAAGTCCACAAAAAAATTGAGCAAAGATAACGTCCGAATTCTTGATAACCGAAATTCCATGGACTATAATATATGAAAATAGGCAAAATTGAGGGAGGGGGAGTTTACCTGCTCCGGGGCTCCTTTGACTTTGAAAATTGACTGCTTTGGTCGTGAAGGCCAAATGGATCTATAGCTAATGTCTTGACGGATATCCACGAAATATTTGGGCAAAAATAACTTCAGAATTCTTGATCACTAAAGATTAACGGACTAGTAAACAAAAAATTGGCAAAACAAGGGGCTTACTTGCTCTGGGGCTCGTTTGACCCTGAAAATAGACCGTTTTGGAAATTAGGGCCAACTAGCTCCAGAACTAACGTCTTAATGGATGTCCATAAAAAATTTGGGCAAAAATGTAGTTGAAATTCGGAATCACCAAAAATCCATGGACTATAGTACATGAAAATAGGCAAAATAGGGGGTTTACCTGCTTCGAGACTCGTTTGACCTTGAAAATGAACTGTTTTGGACGTCAGGGCTAACTGGCGTCATAGCTAACGTCTTAACAGATGTCCATGAAAAAGTTTGGAAAAAATAATGTTAGAATTCCGGATCACTGAAAATCCATGGTGAACTATAGCGCACGTAAATTGGAAAAATGAGAGGTTTACGTGCTACGGAGCTTGTTTAACCTTGAAATTGGATCGTTTTGATCATTAGGGTCAATTAGATAAATAGTTAACATCTTAATGAATATCCACAAAAAAATTAAGAAAAAATAAAGTCGCAATTTTGGCTCACTAAAAAAGATGGTGGACTATAACACATAAAAATTAGAAAATTGGGGGTTTACCTACTCTAGGGCTCGTTTGACCTTGAAAATAGGTCGTTTTAGATGTCACGACCAACTAGCTCTATAGTTAACGTCTTGACGGACTTTCACAAAATATTTGGGCCAAAATAACGTCGAAATTCCAGAAAAATGGGGGGTTTACCTGCTACAAAGCCTGTTTGACCTTGAAAATAGATCGTTTTGACCGTCCGGTTCAACTTTCTCCATAGATAACGATTTAAAGGACGTCGACAAAAAAAATTGGCAAAAATACATCGGAATTCCAGATCACCATAAAAGATGGTGACCTATAGCACACGAAAATTAATAAAATGAGGGGTTTACCTGCTCCGGGGCTCGTTTTACCTTGAAAATGGATCGTTTTGGCCAAATGAATTCATACCTAACATCTTAATGGACGTTCACGAGAAACTTCGGCAAAAATAACGTCGGAATTCTGTATCACCAAAAAAAATGGTGGACTATAGCACATGAAAATTGGAAAAATATGAGATTTACCTACTCCGGAGCTTGTTTGACCTTGCAAATGGGTCGTTTTAGCTGTCAGGTCCAATTGGATCCATTGATTACGTTTTAATGGACGTCCACGAAAAATTAGGGCAAAAATAACATCAGAATTCTGAATCACCAAAAATTCATGGACTATAATACATGAAATTAGGCAAAATGGGGGGTTTACCTGCTTCGGGGCTCAATTTAGGTCATTAGGGCCAATTGGATCCATAGATAATGTCTTAAAGACGCTTAAAAAATTTTTAGACAAAAATTACATTGCAATTTCGGATCACCAAGAAACCATGGACTATAATACACGAAAATCGGCAAAATGGGGCGTTTACTTGCTCCGGGGTTCGTTTGACCTTGAAAATGAGTCATTTTTGTTGTCATGGCCAACTGGATCCATAATTAACGTCCTAACGCGCGTCCACAAAAAATTGGGTACAAATGACGTACGGAATTCTGGATAACCAAAATTCATGGATTATAGTACACGAAAATCGGCATAATGGGGGAGGGGGTTAACCTGCTCCAGGGCTCGTTTGACCTTTAAAATAGACTATGTTGGTCGTCAAGGCGAACTGGTTCCATAGCTAACGTTTTAACGGACCTCCACAAAAAAATTTGGCAAAATAACGTTGAAATTCCGGATCACCAAGAAAGATGATAAATCATAACAAACGAAAATCGGTAAAATGGGTGTATACCTGCTTCGGGGCTCATTTGATATTGAAAATAGACCGTTTGGGACAATTGGCTCCATAGCTAACGTCATAACGGACGTCCAAAAAAAAATTTGGCGAAAATAACATCGAAATTCCAGATCACCAAAAAAGATGGTGAACTATATTACATGAAAATTGGCAAAATGGGGGTTTTACCTGCTCCGAGGCTTGTTTGACCTTGAAAATGGACCCTTTCGGCCGTTCTGGGCCAACTAGATCCATATCTAAAGTCTTAACGGACATCCACTAAAAATTTAGGCAAAAATAACGTCGAAATTCTGGATCACCAAAACTGATGGTAAACTATACCATACGAAAATCGATGAAATGGGGGTTTACCTGCTTCGGGGCTCATTTGACCTTGCAAATGGACCATTTTGGCTGTCAGGGACAACTAGATCCATAGTTAACGTCTTAACAGATGTCCATGAAAAGTTTTGGCTAAAATAACATCGGAATTCCGAATCACCAAAAAAGATGATGAACTATACCACACAAAAATTGGCAAAATAGGGGTTTACCTACTTCGGGAATCGTCTAACCTTGAAAATCATAAAATATCCCAATTTATAAGATAAATTTTATTTCACATAATTCAAAAATATCACATTTGAATTCTTATCACATAAATCATGTGAAATTAGGTCTTAGGCCTAACTCACCCCAAAAGCTAGCTCAAAGGGAGGAGGATTGCCCAAGACTTATAAGAAGTCCACACATCTCATTAACCATCGATGTGGACTTTTGTCATTCTTTAACACCCCACCTCACGCCTAGTGCTTAGTATCTGGTGCGTGGGCAATTTTGATTTTTGGGGGCTCCAACATCGGGTGAGACGGGCCCTGCTCTGATACCATGTGAAATTAGGTCTTAGGCCTAACTCACACCCCAAAAGCTAGCTCAAAGGGAGGAGTATTGCCCAAGCCTTATAGGGAGTCCACCCATCTCATTAACCACCGATGTGGGACTTTTGTCATTCTTTTACAAATCATATAACTTTTTAAAGATAAATAAAATAAAAGATTAAAATAGAGCTTATTATAGTGCGGTGCAGCCTGCATCACAAGAAGAAAATATTCCAAAAATTAGAGCTTTTCGCACACATGAAGCGTGCGTGTGAAAATTCAGTAATTGTGACCGTACGCTCAAAAATGAATTGGTATCACATAAATTAGGATAGAGAAAAAATATTGTGAATATATCATAAATTAATAATAATTATGTAATAATTTAAAATATTGATGAAAAAAACCATAGTATTTCCAAATTCTATTTATGCTATTAAGTCTGTGTTGACACGAGTTTATATATCTAATACTAAAACACTATGCAAATAGAATACTAAGTTATTCCGTTATATTCAGTTTGTGTATCTTAGTTTCACAAGGTATTAATTTAAGAAAGTAAAGACAATTTTAAAATTTTGTAATGTTAAACTAAAAGTATGTTAGATATTTGTAGATGTAAATCTTTCATTAATTAGTTCAACAAAAATTAAGTTAATTAAATAATTATGTATGTTACATTTGTTTTTTACGCATACTTGAAACAAATTACGAGGTTTCTAGGTATTAATATTACTAGTATTTAATTATATTTTTATCAAATTAACGATCAATAAAATTTGTAAATTTTAAAAATAACTTAATGATTGTATATTTTTTTGCGATGCTTTTTTTTTTTGCTTACTTTATAAAATTATAAAAAAAAAAATTGATACAATTCAAATAATTTTCACAATTTATAAATTTATAATTAAAAAATACAATTTAAATTTTTTTAAATGGCATGTCGAAACGAAATTTTCAACTTCAATTCTTTATATCAATTTTGTCTCACATTCCAGCTTGTTCCACTAACATTATCATGTAATAAACAAAAGAAAAGGCCAATTTCTATTTTCTTTTAACTTAGTCGAAAAAAACATGATTACTACACTCGAACATCTGGGTGTTGTTCGGTATAAAAATTAATAATGTACGAATTAGTATTGGAGAAATTAGTAATGTAAAATTTATTTTTATTAAGTATTTAGTTTGTTATTTCTCGTCGTATTTTGTGTTTGGATTAAAATTCTCTAAAAAGTTTATTTCTAGTTATACCCTTTAATAATTGTTGTGTAATTAGATCAATATAGATAATACTCGGACAAAATTATTTTTATGATTTTCTAACTAGCTAGGAGAAGAACAATTTTATTGTCATATTTGTTATTTTCTCACTTAAATTATTTGAGGATAAATAATTGTTATCTTAATAAATTGATCACTCACAAAATGTTACGTTTCATTCAAAAAAGAAAAACCATCTACTTTTAAAATCAAACAGACGATAAACAATAGTAAAATTGAGTAAACTATCTACATTTACACATAAAAACTGCAAGTTATAATCTTAATATGTATACATTTTTATAAATTGTCCAAAAGACAAATAATTAGAAAATTATACACACAAAAACATTTATTTTTAATTAGAACTGTCAATATAGGCTAGCCCACCCCATCCGGGCTAATTTATACATGCTTCGACATTTTACGGGCCAGGCCGGGCTAGCCCTTTTTGGTGTGGGCCAGAAAATGGCCGGCCCAACCCACAAGTACGTGCATTACAGGCTTGCCGAGCCAGCCCACCTTTTTAAAAGAATTATATTATTTTTAGAATTATTAAATTAAATTACAAATTATAATTTGAAAAAATTATCATAAATATCGACAAAACAATATTATATGATGTTAAAGTTACTACTTTTTAATCAAATCCACAATCAAAATTATTTTTATAATACTTGTTAAGTTTTCTTGCAAATAAAAATATAAATATCTAAATAGAAATATTAATCTAATTGTTTTGAGTTTGGAGTCTCTTTAATTTTAAATATTAATATTATATTATATTTTTAATTAATTTTTATTGACCCACGGCCCGGCCCTAACAATATTGCTATAAATGGTAAATATTTTTTTTATCATAGTATATTTATGTAAGTTTTCCTATTTCTCAAGTCCCACAAATCAGCAGGCTTATTCAGGTCAGGCTAAAAAGCCTTTTTCCCAAATGGGCTCCAAAATCGTAGCTAAGCCCTATTAATCCCGGGTTAGGCCAGGCCTAGCCTATATTGACGACCTCTATTTTTAATTAGTAAATGTTAAACAACTCACATTTCAAATATTATATTGATTTCTATTGGAGTTATTTAGTAACAAACAACTCTCTCTAGATAATTTGTAAGCTAATTTATTTAAATAGATTTACCAGTACAAATATAAAACATAAAATTAAAAAAATGATTAAAATTTTGAGGAATATTTTTGTCTTTACATAGACTTTTGTATTAAATCCTACATATTACTAATACCTCTAAAGAGAAGGTATTAGTAATACATCTTCTAATACTATATAGGGTGTATTATTAATCCATGGATTAGTTATCTATAAGCTTAAATTCTTGCCAAACATGATACCAAATAATACAATATATAATACGTCGACTATTTCTCATAATACTCCCTACCAAACGACCTCTTAAAAATATCAACCATTTATTTTATTTTTTATATTTTCAAATAATCATTTTATTAAATAAGAGTAGTTAACATTTTTTAATTTCAAGCACCAAAACCTCACACTTCAAATAATTAATTTTTTTAAAAATATATATAATCAAATAACACACAAAGAAAATAAAATGGAGATTATCACTATTTAAATGTACAAATGTTGTACAAGCCTTATGTGTGCTCCCTAATAATTGAAGAGGAATTTATCTCAACGTATGAAATAAATTTTATCTTAATAATAATCCAAAAATATCCTGTCTTATCCCACCTAACAAACAACATTTTTAAATATAAAGAAAAAGAAATAAAAAAAGATGGAGACAGATAGAGCTTTCTGCACACAGCCACACAAACTGCATGTGGAAATTCAATAATTGTGAGTACTCTCAAAAAATTTATCAGTACCACATATTTTAAGATAAAAAAAATATGTAAAAAATCATATATTAGAATAATCAATAATTTAAACTATATTTTTTTTTAAAGTTTAGTTGTCCTTTTATTTGCGTTATTGCGTTTGTGTTGACACGAACTTATATATCAATTACAAAAAGAATACTGTCAAGCAAATCATATTTTTACTAGGTTACTCTCTTTAATTTAATTTTGTAATGTCTTAATTACATAGAATATTGATTTAAGAAAGTAAAAACGATTTCTAAAATATCGTGATCTTAAATTAAAAATATGTATTATTTTTCAAAAATATATTATAATTCTATAATATTAAGCATGTCATATATAATAATCTTTTGAGACTCTTATAGGCGACACCTAGATTGAGCAAAATAAGCTTTATTTATTCCTAATACATATTTTCTCAACGTATCAAAATCTAATAAGATTCATAATATTGTAATTTAGTACATTTTTGTAAGTTCCCTTTTTAAGTCATCCATACATGTTCATTTGTCGTAATAAAGTGGGCGAGTAGGGATAGCAATAAGGCGATGCACTACAAATTTTGTCTTAAACCGCAAAATTAAAGCTAAATAAGACCTCAACACTATAAACCACAAAAATAATAATTAAAAAAAAACTAAAACTAAAACCTTTTACCTCATTTGAAACATTATATATATACATATTTATACAAGACTAAAAAAAAATTAAAAATCCTAACTTCAAATTTGCCAAAGATAATCATAATTACTAAATTAATTTAAACTAAAAAGCCAATTCTTTTTAAGCTCATTTCCAACACTTAATTATTGACATATTACTACTCGTAGAGTCATAATCAAAGCATGATCATAGAAAATGATATTCATATAATAATAAAAAACCAAAAGGACAACACAAGGTAGGTGAAATTAAAACAAAGGGAGTAAAATTTAATTGAAAGGACATTGAAATAAAACCCCTAAAATTTTGCGAAATCGATGATATCTTGGTCACACACAAGTTTATCCATGTGTTTTTTCTCCAAATCCATTTGCACAACAATTCCAGTCTCACATTCAGTATCATACAACCAAAAAACTTGATTATGTCTTGATCCAAAGTGCATTAAACTAGGTTTTCCCCAACCAAAATCTGTTTTTTGTATGGGGAACCTAGATAAACTTGAGCTCGTAAAATTCATAACTTCATCGTCTCCTCCCCATTCTAATCCAGAGTAACTATCCTTGTATAAGTCGATAACCAAAGAAATTATTTCATCTGGAGTAGCTTTGACACATTTATTGGTAATCACTTTAACAGACTCTTTTATGAGTTTTACAATATGATGCAACGACTCTATTTTTGTTTCATCGTCGTGTTCAAATTTTATAGGAACTTCAATAATAAGATTCCCAAAAGAGTCTGCAATTTCAGGTAAAGCTGTTGCCTTACCGCGCAAGTTAAGTGGAAATGACATTATAGATCGTTTCAAATGTGAACTTTTTGTGGAACGGATAAGTGACCTCCATAAAAGTGCTGTAATCATCTCAACTCGGGAAGGTTTAAAACCTAAACTTTCACCTATTGAATCAAATTTCTCTCTGAGCCTCGATATTGTATCTTTCTCAAAAACAAACTTTCTGGCTATTAACTTAGAGTCGTCTTTACGTTTGCCTTCATCAACTGGAGGCTCAAGAAGGGTTGATAAATCGTGTTTGTAAGGGAAAGAGTACCTAAATTGAAATTCATGAAGTCGATTTCGTTAGAAGGAGTACCAAATTTGCACACTTTAGTCCATTCGTAAAGGATTTTGAATGTGGTGCATCCATCCATAACAGGATGTGCAATACTAATAGCTAAGGCTAGACCACCACATTCAAATGTTGTGACTTGCACAACCATAAGTGGCGTGACGAATAAATTAGAGTCATCCACATCCATAGTACCTTGAGGCCAAAATGACAACGCTAGATCAAGGTCTTTGTTTGTTTGTTGAAGTAAATCATCAAGCGTACAATTGACCGTTGCTTTGATATAAGTAACACCTTGATCAAGACAAAGAATTAATGATTCATCATCTTCAGCAAATCTACCAGCTAAAGGGTAAATATGTGATAAAATCCTCGATAAGGATTCTTCGAGCTCTTCATGTTTCGAGTTATTCTTACAATGTGGATAGAAAAGAACAAGAGGTAAGTGTGCTACATCCGCAACTTGATCAAAGAAAGATAACTTGTGATATCTAAGGTGTTGTGGTGTTGGTAATGATGGTTTAACGAGGGTTTTGGACAAAATAGTAACTTGCATTGAATCTTTCATGGTTAAATGTACTCAAAACTTAGCTTGTCAATGAAATGAACAAGTAGTGTATATATATATATATATAAGTGAGGAGTTGATAACAAGAAAATAAATTCACTAGTTGTGAGTACTCTCTAAAATTTATGTACCACATGAAATTGAGATTTTTTTAAAAATAAATTATATATTACAATAATTAATAATTCTAAAAAAAAGAGAACTATAATTGTCTTTTCATATGTGTTATTTGTATTTTGACAAGCTTATGTATTTGTCAATAAGCCAATCAAAACAACGTTTTAGTTAGTCTCACCATTTCATGTGTTTTAGTTTAATAGAATATTAATTTAATAAGAAAGTAAATACGGTTTTTAAAATCTCATAATTTTAAACTAGAAATATGTAAAATGTATTAAAATAAGGAATGAAATGAACAAGTCTATCACGTATTTACCAAAATAAGTAGGAACTCGTGGAAAATGGAGTTGACATGTGAAAGGAGGTGTTCCGGACTTAAATAGTATATATATATATATATGTTTTCGCATTTTGCAATCCAACCAATTTTTATCTTTTTATCATAATATTTTTTATATATCTTTTGTAAATTTTAGTAATTTTTACGTAATTTATAAATATATAGATTTAATTTAAAAAAAATATATGCTATATAAATTGAGCAGATGGAGTAAAATATTACTCACACCTAAGAAAACAAAAACTTTTAAAACTTATGATACTGTTTTTGGATAATTATTTAATTTCAAAAAAAAATCTTTTATTTTTTAAAATATCATGTCAAGTGGGAATATGTCACAATAATATGGAGGAAATAATATATTTTTTCCCACATGTTCAATGTTATAGCTGTTCAGTCACGGACTTTACATACCAACTACAGCTAGCAATGTTGACCCTAATAAATGAAGAGGAAAAAGACATAATTCTTTTTAGATAAAATATAAAATAGTTTTTTTATAAGAAAAATTATTTGAATTAATATCTCTTAATAAATAATTATTAATTTTAGCAATATTTTTTTTATTGTCATTTATATCAATATATAATAAACTATGACAAATATGTAATATGTATTAAAGGTGAATTATGTATGTAATGTATATTTTATTATTGTTTTAAAATATATTATGCTTGATTGATAAGAAATTAATTGAATGTATTAAAATATATGATAAATATATTATCATTAAAAAAAACTTGTTTAGATATGTTTTATAAATTATTCTTTGTGATACGTATTGATACAAATGTATTAAAAGTAGGTGGGAAAAAATCTTATTACTATAAATTTGAAATATTTTCTTAAAATAGTATATTATTGTAGTACAAATGTATAGAGCTTATTATTGTAAGTTGCAGCCTGCACCACAAGAAGATATTATTCCAAAAATTAGAGCTTTTTTTTTTTGCACACAAAGCCTGCATGTGGAAATTCGAAATACTCTCGAAAATCAATCGATATCACGTAAATTAGAAAGAAAAAAAGTATCATAACAGTAGCATAAATTAATAATAATTTAAAATATCCATAAAAAGGAAAATCACTATCTTTCCAAGTTCTAAACCAATAGTATGAACCAAATCTAATTAGTAGTAATTTAATTGATGTGTTCGGATCTTTTATTAAAAATATTGTTGCTATACGAGTAGAAGGTTAGGTGTACCAACCAACAACTTAATTAAATATGGGTAAGGTAATATTATTCGATGAATTTTAATTTATATGATATTTTTCATTTTCTGAAAGTTAGATAGTTTAAGTGTGATTGGGAATTCGTATAAGAAATCTTTAATTTTTGTGAAATAAAATTTATGTATTTATAAATTACGTAAAAAGTATTATAAATTACAATAATTAATAATTTAAAATATTTTTAAAAATCTATGAAAAATTCATAGTTTAAATTTATTTAAATTTCGAAATCGAAAGCATAAAATAGAATGGAGGGAGTAACATTTAGTTATATTCTTTGTTAAACTAAAATTCGATCAATAAAAATTGTAGATTTTAAAATAATTTTATGATAATATATTATATCTTTTATATGAACTTTGCTGCTTATTTTAGAAATTTGTATTAAAAAATTGAGACAAGTTAAACAATTATCATAATTTACAAGTTTATAATTAGAAATATGATTTTAAATTTTAAATTACTTGTCGAAACCAAACTTCCTAATTCATATAATTTTGTTTCACATTTCAAAGAAAGAGACCAATTTCTCTCTCTTTTCAACTTGGTCAAAAAAAGACATGATTTTAAAGGACAAAAAAAATAGAACGATTTGTGATCATTTATTTTCAAATCCAACAATATCTCTAGAAAAATAATCAAAATAAAAGAGTTCAAGCTGATAAATATTCTTAGTAAATATTATTTGGATCAAAATTATATTATAAATATACAAAAAATGATAAAATGAAAAAAATCGTATTACTATAAATGATAAATATTTTCTTGTTATAGTTTTCATCTCTTTTTCTTATTTCTTGTCCATTTCTTTTTTAATTTACACTTAAAGAGAGAAAAAAAAACTAATCACGTCATCGACATATATATAGACATAATTATTTCAATAATAAATAACTTAATTAAATAATTATGTATGTTACATTTGTTTTTTATGCGTAGTTGAAATCAAATAAAGAATAAAAATAACATCAATTTTACTACCGATCTTTTTATTAAATTATTCTTGCTATACGATTAAAAGGTTGTTAGGTGTACCAACCGGTAAATTATTAAATATTGCAAGGTATTAATATTATTATTTCATTTTTTCAAAGTGAAACAATTAAAGTGTAATCGGAAATTTACGTATGAAATCTTTATTTTTTAAATAAAATTTTATATATCTATAAACTACATAAAAAGTGCTATTATAAGTTACAATAATTGATAATTTAAAATGTTTAAAAGATTCATGGAAAAAACTTACCATCAATGATAGACTTGTTTGAATCTCAAAATTTAAAAAGTATAACATAAAATAGGACGAAGAAAATAATATTTTTTATTAAACAAAAGAAGACCAATTTCTCCTTCTCTTTTAATTTTTTGCCATAACAAGACATGATTTTAACAGAAAAAATAGAAAGATTGGTGATCAGTCATTTTCAAATCCTACAACATCTCTAGAAAAATAATATATATTTTAAAAAAATTAGTCAAAATAAAGTGTAGCGGCACAAAACACATTATTATGCATTTAATGGGATACTATTAATTATATTTAATTTTGATAAGTTATATACAAATATTAATAAAAAAAAATTCAAAATTAAGAGATACATATGCATATCCAAATATATTACTCTGACATGGTATTAAAAAAAGTTGGCTTCCCTAGGAATTTTATAAATATTTTTTCTAAAAGGTGATTAACAATGGATTAAACACAATGTAGCATTAATACAAATCAATACAGTGACAAGTGACAGAGGGTAGAATAAAGTAAATACACTAAATAATGTGATAATTAGTGACATAACATACATAGATTAATCACAGGTGCAAAAACATGGATTAAAATATATTAACCTAATCTTGCAAATATTCCTGTCATATGTCTTTAATTATATTACTATATCTTTTAGTGGATTGGGTCTTTAATAATTATATATACATGCATACACTAGCAGAGATCTTGAATGTCTTCTTTCCGTTTGATTTTCTATTATATCACGTCTTTACATAAAAAAAAATTAAAATCATTAAAGTAACTGTATTAACTTTGTTATACTAGACTACAATTTTCAATCCATATGTTATTATTGAATACCGTATTGAACCAAAGTTTAATTTACCAATTATCAATTGTCAAATTATAAACTCGAAATTTGAAAATATCGAACCCAATATCAAACGCACACCCCTTGGCCCTAACTTTAGGGGTAAAATGAAAAGTTAAATTTCTACCAAGTATAAAAGTGTAGTATCATTATTTTTTTTTAGCACATAGGGAGTAATACATTTTCCCTTCTATAAGTAATATGTCTTAAAAGTTTACTAGGTGAAAAAACTCAACTTCCTCATCTTCCTTCATTAACAAATCTTCTTCATGTATACGAATCGACCTTTCATTTGCTAGAAAATATACGTATTTTTTCGTCCCCTTCCTTCTGTTGCAAATACAAAAGGCGATCAGAGTGCATCGTCGTTAGAATGTCACATGTAAAACTTCAAGGACCATGGTCTTGATCTTCCATTTCTTCAAGTATAACATACTTGGTAGCTGCATTTCCTAATGCTGATCCAGTTTCATCTTCACTTGTGTTACCTTTATTATGTATTTTGTCATACCTGAGTAACGAAAATGGAAGAATTACGACTTCAATACATGCCATTAAACCATGCTAAAGTCCCAATTTCGACTAAAAATGACTCAATATCAACAATTTGATTGAACTACTATAGCTCAAGTAAACATATAGTCGTTTTGATTAAGGACTACTAAAGTGCTAGGAACAGTTTAAACACTCCAACTTTGAAAACGCACATCCAGACACATCAACTCGTCTCCACTGTGTCAGTTAAACACTCCAACTTACAAAAAGGATCAACATAGACACCTCCAAAATTTATGTGTCATGTCAATGTCAGGTGTCCACTAGACATAATGGATACGAGTTGAGGTGTCTATATGCGTACTCTTAAAGTTTAGGTGTCTACTAACTGAAGATCATAAACAGAATACACACATATTGTGTTCAGTAATCTAATTTTAATGTGAGTGCAGAGGAAGACGTTACGAGATAACTTCTTGCTAGAACATGAAGGATTCAGTCACTTACTTGTACCAGTTAAACAAACTGACACCAAACATTATCGTCATGAGACCAAGCCCTTTCATCCAGGTAAAGTCGTCGTGAAAGTAAAATACAGCAACCTGAACAGGGCATCAAATTACACGATTACAAGCTATTTCACAAATTGTAGAAAACATGGACTCCAAATGCATAGAATTGAATTGGCACGATACATAAATAGACATTTTAACTTGGCCTCCACTGGTAGTTGTACAACCCAACGTTCATTATGACCATCTAAACACTTCAAAGGTTGAACCTACAAGGTTTATACGACGTACCAAGATAGTGACTGCCTCTTTTACAACTCCCGCTATTGTCACTGTTACTGCACTTGTGATAGACACAAGAATATATTCCGTCAACACCTGCAGTAAACAAATGGTAAGCATGAAGAAGTTGTTGAACTAAGCCTATTAGAAGGCTTCATTCTCTCTGGAAAAAGAGAAGGAGAAAAACAAATCAACCACTATGAGATGGGAAATCAACAAATTGAACTGATACCAGTGCTTAGACACATATATACATACCATAAAGAAAGCCAAAGTTCCGCCAAAAAGCATCAACAAACAACTTCTAGCTATATGCCATGACGTATCAAAGTAATTGGTGTGTCTGAATTCGTGCCACGGATCAAACATAAGGGACAACACAGCAGTTGAAAGAGTCATTACTGGAGTAACATAGCTCATTAGTGTGAGTGGATTTTTTAAACCTGCAATAACCAAAACATGCATTTCATTACACGATTTATCACAAACAATGAACGGGAAATGCTTCATTCATGCATAGAACTACCCTTTTAAAAGGAGATCAGATTTGACGTAATCTATGTAGTAGTGCAGTCGCTGCTGCTACGACTGCTAATAAAAATGATGATGATAAATAAGAGTTGTTCATAGTCCTTACCATAGGCTTCTTTCTTTATGCCAGTTTTATGTTCAGCACAACCAGTTGGATATGGGAAAACAAACAGAAAAATACACAAAGTAAGCAAACATACTATTGACAAAACAATGGAACGTGAAATCAATGATAACAATGCAACGAGTTTCACAAAATCCAACCTGCAGAAGAATCTGAGTCATAGTCCATCGAAATCCAGACATAACAGCAGCAAGCATAACAAATACAAATCCCCAAAACTCAAATTCTGTCTCCTTTGCAACTGCATTATCAGCAAAATAAAGTCAGACTTATCTACCAAACGGATGTAAATTAACAAACGATACATGTTGACCCAAAATCCATTTCTTTAACATAGTATCAGAGTCAGAACTCAGACCGATCTCTATTTATTCAACTTCGATCTCATTTTCCATGGTTCTGTCTACTCGTAGTATTAAGAGTTAACGGTCATCACAAGATTAGAAACGAGAAAATATTGTATGATGAAGTAAATGTTTTATCCGGTGCACAAGTGAAGGTTATGGATTTGATTTACAAATGGCAGATGAAGATGAAAATTGTGAATACTTTTGCATATAAGAGAATATAAAATACGAAAAAAATACAAAGAAAACTAAATGCAAAGAAGTATGGAACATACCTGTTAATAGTATCCCAACAGAAATGACTAAGATGATCCCCAGCAGCTTTACACTTGGAGACTCCAACCTTACACAAATAATTGAGGCCATATATTCAGCTTAGATATCAGCCCCGTCAAATGTATCGTATTCATCAAACATAGTTGTTTCAAAGACGCTTTCAAGTTTTTAGTCCATAGCGAATTAACAATCACATTATATCAAGTCCTCATATGGAAAAAAAGAAGGCAGAAAGGCACATTGACGAACAATATTGTTGGATGTACGTCAATTACAAAGGATCAAGTAGAAGTCAGTGATTAAAAGTAGTACCTGAAAGCAAATGCGAAGAATAGGAGAAAGATGGGCGATGCAGATTTACACTGCAATGACATAAATTGCATTGTATCAGAATACGGAAGGAGAAGACAAAGTAAGAAATCTGTTATTCTAATCGATAATAGACGATTATTTGAGTGGCCCTTGAAGGCTTTGACAATCACACTTACTTTAGTGGCAGAGAGTTGTGACTGCTAAAATTTCAAAGGCACGTAAATGCAAATACTAGAGCCCTCGACAAATGTTAGGGTCGTGAGTTTAACAAGCATGCTTTCTCAGAGCTCAATTTTTGAAGAAAAATTTGCAGTCTATTAGTATTGACACAAATGTATGATCGAAAACGTGTTAAAGAGAAAGAGTTACACACCATAGTGGCAAATGTGACTGAGATGAAAACAAGGGATGCATTGCTGAGGTTCACATCCATTGCTGTTGTAAGAGCTGTCGGTACAACTGTGGAAGGCGAAGGCCGTCTATAGTATTAGTTGTTAAGAAGTGAACATAACAATTAACAGGATAATATTGAAAGCCAGTATTCATAGACGACATTAAGATATCGTGGAAAAGGATTCCTGCATTACACTTATTATATGTCTTGAACTCATGAAGAACTAAAAATTGAACTTCAAGCAGCTGTGCTAACTTGAACAAAAATTGAGATTCTTATACGTAACACGGTAAAAGGAACTGCCTCTACATAAAAGTTCATTTGAAACCATTGTCGATATATCAGTAATAATAAGTTAATAAGTGTAACATGTTGCTTAACTACATCACATGTTATAGCTAATTGAAGCTGTAAACTCACAAGATTCACATACATTCAAGCTCTTTACTAAATCCTACTCTCGTCTTTGTGCGTTAGAAGTGCATAAACACATTATACACATATTTCGTGCTCCATAATATCATATGCCTTTCAAATGCTTATAGCTTTCTACTCAATCGTAACCAAAGAAAAAAGGGAAATATTAGTCTTTAATGTTACCTTTCAAAGAATAGTCTCTCCAAGACATCATCACTGTAGGCTGAAATCGTTGATGCCAAAACCCGGTAATGATCTTGGACAAAACAGCTTGCATCGCAAAGTGCACAGTATTCATCAGTAAAGGCGCAGGGAACTTCCCTAGTTTATCCCCAAGAAGACTTTTATTGTACCTATTCCCCATGTCAACACATAAGAAGAGCAAAAACATCCTTTATGCTTCGATAAACAACAACAACAACAATCACGTCTCAGTCTAAAACAAGCTGAGATCGTCTATATGTGACCAAGTTGCCCACTTAAATTCACCTCAGGACAACACTTTACGAAATAAACATAAACATAGAAGTTCTCTATATTTCCTACTGGCATAAGAATCTCTAATATATAGGACGAAATGACGCCTAAAAAAGCATAGTACGTGAAGTAAACTTATACGCATAACTACAATATTTCTGAAGTTTCAATACACAAAAACAACAACAATAACTACTACGTCTCAGTCCTCATTCGTGATGTTCCCCATCTCAATTCATCTTAGGCCAACACATTAAGAACACATCAATGAAAAAAGGACAAAACGCGATGAAATTCAATACTTACAATGTCAAGAACAAGCTGACACAATACCATACAAGTATAAAGAAAAATGTCTTCAAACATCGATTTCAGCAACACCATTCTTTGAAACTAGCTGTGGTGAGTCATGGTAATCGGAGAAAGCTGAGCGATTATCATCATCATCATCATCATCATCACTATGATCACCACATTCAATATCATCATCGATAGATCCTCGATGACTTGATGAACCATTCTCCACGTCAAACGGAACATACCTATCTTCTCCACTACCAAAATCACCACCACCACTACCCCTCATCCTATGCTTAAAGTTACTACTACTACTAATACTATGTTGATTAGTGTCAGTACCAATAGACACATTGATTTCTTTCCCCTTTGAACATTCGAAATCGAAATCATCTCCATTATGTCTATTGACAAATTGAGATGAATGAAGAGTGCCATGTTCATCAAACCAACCAGAAAATGAAGGGTCTCTATGACAACTTGAAGCTAAATTATCTTTGCTCCATAATTTGTCACTTTTACTACTTTCTTCATTATTTTCTTTACTTAAATCACTTTCTACCATCTCATTTGTTTTAAAAACAGAGTCATAAAAAACAGGGGATTCTTGAAAATTTTGAAATTTGTAAAAAATGTATAAAAGGGGTTGTGTTAAACAATTTTAGATGTGTAAAAATTGAAAGAACTTTTTTAAATTCCCTTTAGATTTGCAGAATCTGAAAAAAGAAAAGAAGTTAAATTGATCCAAGAAAAAAGGGGAAAAAAAGAAGATTAATAGGGATCAAACATGATGGATATATGTTGAAGAATGCAATTAAGCAAAAGATTAAGAATAATGATTAAAGATTAAGGATAAAAACATGCAAAGTTGATCAGAATCAGAAAGGGAAAGATTATGATTTGATCCGTTAATTTCCGTTAGTAGATGAGAGGGGGTGGGGTAGGGGTAGGGGTAGGGGTGGGGTAGGGGTAGGGGTAGGTGGTGGGGTAGGGGTAGGGGTGGGGTGGGGGAAAGGGTAATTTCACCTTTTTTTTTTTTTTTTTAATTTAATTTTTTTTTTTGGCATTAATGGTGATCTAGAAATGAAATAATTTGAAATTATGTGTAGGGCGTTTGATCATGAAATTACTGAAAATAACAATTTTTATTTTTAAAGAGAAAAATAATTTGAAGCTATGTTTGGTTATAAATATAAATTGAAGTTATTTTTGAATTGTTTTGAATAATTTTGGAGTTAAAAAAAAAGGTGAAAACAACTTAACAAAATTTTAAGATAGAAGTTATTTTCTAAAATTCATAATTAATGGTCAAACGCAGGGCGGATCTATCCATATCTAAGGAGTGTCAACGGGCATCCTTTCACTGGTAAATAACATTATATTGATTTAATAAATATATATAAGTATTGATACCTTCATATACAAATTAAAATTTTAGTTTAATGGTTAATGTTTCGTAAAAATTCTTTGAAATTATATGTTATAGTCCTACTAAGTACTAACCTTATGATTAATTTTTTTTATTACAATCATATCCTGTGATCAAACACGCAATATGTTGCATGCTGTATGACGATTAAATTTTTATTACAATCATATATATGTTGCATGTTATATAATATTGTTTATGTTCCGAGAGAATAAGACATTTGAGATTTATAAATTAATTATGTAAAAAAATATTTATACAATTAAGTAATTTTATTAGTTAATTATAAATAATTTTCTTGATTAGTATTAATTGACAATTTGACAAAGATAATAGTTATGGTATTATTAGATGTTGAAATTGATTTTTAAGTGTAAAAATATATTCATAGTTTCATTATATCTATAACTTAATTTCTATTTGAAAATTCATTGATTTTAATTTTTCTATTTTATAATAATACAACCTTAAAGCCATAGAGCCATCTTGACATGTTTTTAAAATTATATGTGCTAAAGTTACTTTTATTTAATTCAAAATCAACTCAATTAAATACGATATCATATAAAATAAGATAAATTTATCAAAATAGCACTAATATTAAAATGCACAAAATCAATCAAAAAAAAAAATCGTTTGTAATCCAATACAGTTTAAAATAAAAATCAACGAATCTGATTTAAGACTTCTATTTTATTTATTTATATTCTTCAAGATTAATTTTTAAATAAAAATATTTAATCATCGACCTTGGTGGTAATGCACAAAACCTCCTCAAGTCAAACGTTTATTGAATCATACTTTTTCCTATATAAAAAAAAACTACTCAAATATAGAAACTTCCTATTTTTTTATTTTTTTTAAGAAGGAAAACTCAATTATGGTTAAAAAAAATAAAAAATCACTTAAATACTCATTAGGATTTAGCAAGTCTCTTTTTTGTTAGGATAAAGATTTGTACAACAATTTTTGGTGTGTGTAACAATTTACGATACTATTTCTTCATAAATAAACAAAATTACGTAAGTTGATACTAATTCTTCATAAATAAATAAAAATACGTAATCTAACACTATTTCTTCATAATAATAATAAAAAGTACATAAAATTGACACTTTCTCTTCATAAATAAATAAAATCTGACAAAATCCATACTTTTTCTTCCTATTTTAAACTAGACGAACTATTTTGATCTGCCTCTTCTTTGATTCGAAACTCTCAGCAAATCCTTGACTCGTCGTAGAAATTATTTCAAGGGCCAAATACTCTCCACAAGACTTAGGTAAATTTGAGCCCCATCTTTAATATGTAAACTTTGTCCATAAATTCTATTTTTTGCAACTATTCTCCATTCTTTCTTTTCATCGTCATATAAGAACAATGGTGGATTCTTAGTCTCTGGAATTGACAATATTTCTCCTTTTGGATTGGTGGTTGATAAAAAACTAAGACATCGAGTTATATTTTTATATTCTAATGGTAACTCAATTATATATTTCACCCATGGCTCAATTTCACTAGTACCATTAAGAATATATAAAGCAATTTTCCCAAAATCAAAATATACATGACCTAAAATTGCAACTTGTCCCTTTGTTTCTACTAATATTGGAGTAAAATCGCACCACCTTAATGGCCATTCTTTAATAGGGAATGGAATCCTTCTAATAAATTTTTCATGTATAACACTGAATGCAATTACGTCACGTACGCAATTATTTATGAAATAAATAACTCCATCGATACAAACACTATTGTCAAATATAGGGCGAAAATTGATCCAACCATTAATCTCTCTCCACGATTTATCTATTCCAATGGTGAAAATCGAATACATCAACTTACCACTTTCAAAGACTTCTTCCTTAATACTTTATGTGTTTTGGTGGTAGGATCAAAACCAATCGCGTAAATCGTCCTGCTGTAATGTTGTTGACGAGGAAGAAAGATATGTTGTTTTATAAAAGGATTGCAAATAGCAATATCTCCATGATTGTTCCATAGACAAACTAGGCCATTGGTTGATTGCATGTATTTAAGATTTCGAAAACATGATTGATCTAAGTATTCAAGGGGACAAGTGGATGAGTCTTCATCAGTTTTTGATAATCTATAATATTCCATTCTTAGACGATTTATGAAGAATTGAGTCATGTAACCTTTTTGATGTGATTCAATGAATAAAGGATCTGATATAAGGGAGTAAAAGGATTTAGAAACGCACTTAAACTTCATTAGAGACTTAGCAGGAAGTTTTTTCAGAATTTCAACGACGAGTTCGTCTGGAATACATGCCATAATATAATTGTACTCTTCCATGAATATTTGATTGTGATTTGATGATAGTAAGTGATAAGTGAGACCTAAAGAATGATATATATATATATATAAGGACTAGTTTTAAGTTTAAAAGTTACTATAATTGGGTATACTCCGTATCATTGTAGGACTAGGACACACTAAAAGTTTATTAAGTTATTTTTAGAAACGGAGAAATAAAAATTCATCCGAATACATCTGCTTTTGAGTATGTGAGAATCTAGACAAGTTTAATCCTCATGGAGAAGAAAAAAAATACTATAATTTATTTTTCTTATATTAAATATAAGTGAACCTTGAAGGAAGGGCTTAGGCCCCTGAACCAGCCAATCGTCGTTTGGTGGCGTTGGAGACGGAGACGTGACCGAGCTTGTCTGCTTCGGAATGTGGTGATCGTTCTTTGAGAGGCATATAGTGACGCATCCATACACCAGTATACACCTGAAAGGCGGAAGTTTTGAAGACTATCGACTTAGCTCAGGGATATAAGTAGACTCCAGTAAAGTAATCAAAACTTTTTGAGTCCCTAAAACTCGTTAGGTTATATGTATTCTTTCAGATGCAGACGGGGGCACGAGCACAATGAGGGAAGACCCGAAAATTTAAAGATTTTGGATTAGCACAACCAAGTACTAAGCAGTTTACCATAAAATGTAATTTGTACAAAATCTAGTTACACCGAGATTGACAGTGATTTTACCTGTGCGGGTCTCATAATCTTGGTATCAGGATCATCAAGGGACTCTTTCCAATGAGACAAGTAACCGGCCATCCGAGGAATTGCAAACAAGACAGGAAAGAATTCTGTTGGAAAGCCCATTGCCCTAGTTCATACGAAAATATTATTCATTAGAGTTATCATTCTTGATAATGAAAAGATTCATTTTAGTTTTTATGCTTACCTGTAAATTAAACCAGAGTAGAAATCAACGTTTGGATACAGCTTCCGTTTTACAAAGTAGTCATCTGAAAGTGCAGCTTTTTCCAGAGCAACAGCAACCTGAACGTAGTATGAAAAAATGTGAGAACCATATTGGATCGTTGAGCGAAAGTAATCCATATCCCATCATTACATTCATGCGAGGATTTATAGTTGCATAGATATAGCCAGCATGCCAGATACAGTAAATCTGGGTGGTGGCATCAAATGCTCTATGACTTGTGTTACCTACCACAATACTTGTAGCCTATCTCATCTTCTGTGAAGACATTTTTCTCAATTATGACATATAAATTTCATATTTCAGAGAAATGAGATTCTACCACTTCCACATAGTAACTAGTGCTTACAGGCACACTCAATGCCATTGTAGGATAGAGATGTGCTCAAATTTCCGATGTGCTTGAAACTCCGGTATCAAAAAAATAAGGAGATGGTCCAGTTAAATCAACAGTGGAGAACCCCAGAGAAATAATTTTAGCTACCTTAAAAGATCTGATTTTTGTTTAATTTGAAAATTGCAGGAAAAGGAAGAACAGAGACTTCATATGGATGCATAAATAGTAGGGAAGGAATCTTGATGGCTTTCTGAACAACAAAGAAAAAGTGTGCTGCTTTCAAATAACCGAGGAACCAAGAAGAAACGACTTTACTGGGCTTGTTTAAAGGTAACCACAGAAGAACGTACTGGGAAGGTAGTTTATTACTGTTGTAATTGTGATATAGCTTAAATAACTGAAATTCAGTTAATCAGCTTATTGTGAAACTGAACTAAAACAACATCTGAGGGTATAACCTTATTGAAGACCAAGCCCAACCACTGAGTATGCAGTGCACATATTATATTTTAAGCATAAATGCAGCAAACTGAGAGTAGTTAGCTTTCTTAAACTTGCTTCTTCGGGCCATGCTGCTGAAATAATTGTGGTTGTTTGCAAAATGAATTGACTTTCAAAAAAAACTTATCCGATTTACTTAAAAAGCTTTTCAGACAAACACCATTAGAGAAAATTCAGTTATTGCAAAACACTTCCGGAATTGCTTTTAACTTTTGAATCAAAAACTATTTTCTAGGGGTATTTGGTTGAGAAAAAAATTTACTTTTTTCATAAACCTTTGCATAAACTAGAAAAGATTTTCCAGGAAAAAAAAAGGTTTTCAACTGTTCTTGAAACGAACTCCACTATATTAGTTTTAGCACTAATTTTAATGTCTTAGGTTCTTCTAAAATTCAAGAAAATATAAGAGTCCATGAGGATAGCTTAAACATGGATGCTAAATATCCTGTTTCTTCTAGAATGCTGGACAAAATTATTTAAATGGAACGTGTCTTTTGGGAACACCAGCTGGACCAAGAAAACACAATCTGTTTAGCAGAAGAGACACCTTACCTCAATTAAAGGATCGCGGCCCACAATAGAAAATACTTCATCGGCCAGCGTCTTGATGACTTTTGCTCTGGGATCATAATTTTTATAGACACGGTGCCCAAAACCAGACATCTTTCGTTTCCTGAAGGGATAGAGGTATAAGGAAACTCAAATGGTCAAAACAGAATTAGATAATCCTGGACTTCGCAACAATAATTATCAGAAAATAAGCACCTGTTCTTGACACCCTCAAGGAACTCTGGAATATTTTCAACACTTCCAATCTCACTGAGCATCTTCAGCACAGCCTGTAAACCATGTAATAACATCATTATCAAGCATAATATAACACCAAACAATGTTATCTGAGAGACATAAACATAAGAGCTCATAAAAGATGAAGCTCCTCTATATACTCATTACTTGCTATAGCAACATTTTACCTCATTGGCACCCCCATGGAGAGGGCCATACAAAGCTCCCACTGCTCCTGCTATTGCTGTGTATACATCAACCCCACTGCACACAACCATTGGTGTATAAGTCAAGTAACCCTTAGTGCTATGTCTGTGCAATAAAGATGTCTACCTTGAAGCAAGATGACGTGCCGCAGCTGTAGAGCAATTCATCTCATGTTCTGCATGTAATATGAAAAGAATATCGAGCACACGAGCAAGTCGAGGATTGGGTTTGTAAGACCTATTACCTCTGCAAGTTTAAGTAAAAAAACTTTTAATTTGCTGGCTATGAAGAATTGAAGCTGAATGTGATGCAAATGTAACAAGATTCAAAGTAGTGCACATAAATGTTGATTTTATGATAAGCCACAGTATATACAATGATGCCATGGCTAATAAGAACCAGGATCGCTACTTCTATCATTTTTAGGAATCACTTAGAACTTCACATACAAAATAAAGCTAAGTGGAGAAATAGAACATACAATGAATCTAGCATGTACAAGAAGTTCTCCGCATATGAGAGATTGTTGGATGGAAGGACAGGTGGCCTGCCAGCCATTCTTAAGTAAGCAGCTGTAGCAATTGTAGGTGCCTGCAAATACAACATATAAATGCTTATTACCACTGGGTACCATTACATTCATTTAGACAACGATCACAAAGCCCTTACATCAAACTTCAGCATGATATCATAGTTCAAAACTCTTAGAAGTTTTTAGGCAATCAAAAGAAAAATTTGAATGAAAGGAAACTAACCTTGCCAAGGATCCGAACTATTTGTTTATCTCTCACTTGTTTAGACTTGTATATATCTTGTCCCTGAGTGAACAAAGATACAAATGATCAGAATCATGAAAAATATAATGTTACAATCCAAAAGCTTGATGGTGAATAATCATTAAGTTGGTCAAAATAAGGGGAGACCACTGAACAAGAGTTATCATTGCGCTACTTCAGAAGGTGAATCAATCTATTCTCTCTCGATCCTTAGCTGAGAATCTTGGCTACTTGATGAACCAAATACAGAGTTAAGAGAAGACTATAATAATACTTCTTTGAGATGAACCACTGAGCAGAAGACGAGGAGCAATTTATGTTGTACTCCAGGAAAGACTTCTTTTACTTATAAAAGAAGCTAAACAGTGATCCAAAAGAGGGAAAGGGGCCCAAGAAAGATATATAACTGTTCAACTTTGTTTAAGAGATACTTGTCCTTCCCCATAGAGATTGCCTTTAAGATTTTCATTTGAACTATTTGACTTATCCAACTAGAGCTATGAGTGTACATATAATTTCTTTTCCATTTTCACAACAAAATAAGAAGAAAGAGTTGGGATATGTTTCCAGATTCTAACAACCATGAGGGTGAGCAACACTAGTAGCTCGCTCTAACAGATACCCACCCTCTTGCCAACTACAAAGGACCTTCAGGTAGGGACAACAGAGAGCAATCTAAACTACAGTACGGGATTTGAACAGAAAAGAGGGTTTAGTCGAATGACTGCACCCATATCCCCCAAAAGAAAACTATGGACAAGAGACAAAACACCTTCTTCAGAAAATATATGAAAACAAAATTGTTTTAATTTTTTAAACATTTCAAGGCGACAATGATATTGTTTCATTGGAATCTTTATTCCACTTTCAGTAGCATAGTAAGAAACTAACTTTCAAGTTATTGTTCACATTATTTTCAGTTCTCGGAGAGAAACCTAGACAAATCTTCCAAACAGAATCATCACGGAAAACCTACACTGAATTCTCTGAATATTGAGAAGCTAGTAAGTAGTCTTATTGGTGGTAAGACAATGATAAAGCAGTATCCTTTAATTGGAAAAGAGAAGCTAAGTTTATTTCAAGGAATCAAAATGAGATCAGGGGACATCTGAAGCAACGATATATAGGCTTGGTTGCGCGGACTCTTCACTTTTGATGCCGCACCCGTGTCAGATTCTCCAAAAATACACTACATTTGGTGAATCCGACACGCACCCGTTGACATCTTTGAAGAGTCCAAGCAACATAGTATATAGGTAAAATATAGGAACTTTGACTACAGTAGATATATACCTCAAACACTTCCTCATGTGATGCGTCATAGCAAAAAGGGAGAGGAGTACAAAAGTTAGAAAAAATTTAAATGTTGCTCACTCTCAGAGCTGGATTTGCATCAGGATGAAAGACGGAAAGAGCACTCATTGCACTGACAAGAACCCCCATTGGATGAGCATCATGGGGCATTGACTGTATAATATCCTGCAACACAAAAATCAAAATTTGAATTGTTCAGAAATTCCGGAATTACAACAAAGTAGGAACTCAACACTCAACCACATAAACTACAAAAAAAGATTGCACAATTGTTTAAACGACAGAGTACAGCCTTAAATGACCATAATTGAACAACTGGCATCACTATATACAAAGAAGCAAAAAGTACGATAACATAAATAGTGATCGTGCAACAATTTAGGAGGAGTTCTTCCTCCCCTTGCACTATCATTATCCTTCTGCTAGTGAAGTCTGTTATCACTTAAAAGCTAAGAGGATTAGTGCAGTTACTTGGAAAGATTTGCCTAGGTAATGGTATGGAGTGTTCTTAAAAGTTATGCCAAAATTACGGATTCTTGTAATCAGGAGACTTTCCTGATATTAAGAACGCTGAACTTTATTATACTCCTATCTGAGGATCTTTCATGTATATTGTTTACAACTAATAATGCAAACTTCTTTTCTCTTCTCTTTTTTTATATGGAATCAGCATCTCCTCTGTCTTGGTAAAGATTGCAGTAGTTTCTACCTACAGGGAAAAGGATTCCTTCTTCTCATTAGTGTACTGGTCTGTCTTCTCGTAGACCAATTTGGCAATATGGTGGGCAATCGAACATTCATGAAATGCCCATGGTGTTTCAGAGGTTTCATATGCCAAGGCCATGAACTTTTTGAGTGAGTAAAACATGTGCAGACAATGCCAAATAAGTAAAGAGGCACCATAAGTTCATCATTTAAGTAAAGTTCAAAGTTTTTCATCTTTCATAAATCATGGGAAGCATTTGTGAGTGACAAATCTGAATAAAACTAACCGAAGCTTTCTTTAAAAACTAAAATATGAACTCACCAAGAGTCCTTGTGGAACTGCTGAATGCTGTGATACTGTGAACTCCCAGTCTGCTAACTGGTTCTCAGATGGTAAATTACCATACACTGAAATTCCAATAAACACAAATGAAAAGTTTAACCAGCAGAGAAGTTAGATGTATGGAGCAACATAGTTTTCCATTTCATTTTCCTTTTTTTGGTTGGAGGGGTGGGGGAGGGACATTAACTTTCTCAGCATTATAAAAGAAAGGAGTGTTTAATTCTTTTACTGTCTTCCATTCCAATATGATCTTAGTTCTATTCAAATGCTACAGGTTTGAGTAAAAACCTATGTCCTTATTAGTCAAATTATATCAGAAAACACCTTCAGCATTGTTACAATTTTTGGGTCTTGCTTAATCATTGTTTTTTGACAAATTTCAAGAGATGGTATACTCCACATAGAAATCACTCTAGACACACACCATAAAGATGAATCTGCCAGCACAGTAGAAATTTAAATATATACAAAAATTATCATTAGAAATACTTACACAAAAGATATGCCACTTCCAAGAAGGAACTTCCCTCGGCCAGCTCTTCAATAGGATAGCCTCGATATCTAAGGATCCCGGCATCACCATCAATATAACATATTGATGACCTAACAGGTGCCGTGTTGAGATAGCCTGGATCATAAAGCTTGAGACCCTTATCATTCTGTCCTGTTGTTATCTGCAAAACAATTATACAAAAAATTAACAAACATTTTCAGGAAAAGATACAAAGCAACATACAAGCATAACCAATTACTCCCTCTGTTCCTTTTCTAGTCGTCATAGTTTCCGTTTTGAGATTCAACCGATATGAACTTTACTAAAGATATATTTTTTCATCGTATTGATATGGAAAAGACTGCAATTTGTAGTACTTTTCATAAGCGTTTATTTTAAAATATGAAATTAATGTAATCTAATTAAGATTTGAAACTCAGTCCAATTGAATCTCGAAAAACGCAACATACAACTAAAAGGAACGAAGGAGTAGCATAGATCATTAAACAACCACAAATAACATCCACCGAGTATCTATGCCTGGATTTCGAAGGAAAAACTCCCTTCTTTTATGTGCAATTCGCTCGCAATTAGTCTAACTCCAAAAACAATCACACACTATTCTATTGTGCATATACCTCTAGGCAGAGATAGATACAACATAAAGTCATTCCCTCGCATTCTAACTGTATATATATCATTAAAAAATAATCTAAAGACATATATGTGAATTAAATAACACATGCACCGGTTTAAAAATTTAGATCTGTCTCAACCTACAGGTATACAATTACACTACCAACGAAAAGCACAAGCCAGTTTGAAAATATTAATTGAGCTAGCACAGTCAATAGTATTAGCTATAGAAACCGTAGTTATCGTAAACAGAGATCAAAATTCAAATTGAAGAAGCACATCCGAAGATTCAGAATTTAATTATTTACCTTCTTCAAGTCGGTGGCTTTGATAGTGCCATCTTCAGAAACCTGAACCGGATACTTCTTACCGGTCCGTTCATCGATGATCGTCAACGCACCTTTTAGATTAGGCGGAGGTTCGACGCCGGAAACGGAAGATACACCGGAAGTTTCTAGAAGTTTGCAGGTTGTTAAATCTGAAACGTTGAGTGAAGCTGCGAGATGAGCTGAAAGCACCGCTAATCTCCCGCGAGCAACTGCTGAAGAATTTCCGTTCTCCATTAAAATGATTCTTAGAATTTTTTCTTTTTTTCTATGTTTGATTAGAAAAAATAGAAATGAATTTGATTTTGTATTTCGTTGTTTATTTATATTTATGTGAATTTATTGATCTTTGTTTTTGCAAATTCAACATTGATTAGTAATTTGTGGTGAATTACTGGGAAAATGGTCCGATCTGACTTCTTCTTTTCTTTTTCTTTTTCTTTTTCTTTTTTTTTTGCAAACGTGGCAAGGGTATATTTTATTATGTTTATCCAAATATTCATTTTTATTTTTACAGAAAATAATTGAGTAAATAGAAATTTTAATCAATTTTCTTATGTTAAAAAAAATTAAAATAACATTACAGAATTAGTTTAACATATTAAGAAATTCTTATCAGAGTAAGAGTTGAATTAACTTTGAATTCACAAGGATAGAAATACATTTAATTTAATTAAAGTGTTTTGTTAATGTAGTTTAACTTCTTTAATGACATATACAACGTGTTAATTTAACCAATTAATTTCTTAATCTGCTCATTATTTATATTATTTTTTCTTGTTGGGGGAAAATTTCAGCACACGATTAAAAATGTTTTTTGTGCTTGGAGTATTATATATGTATAAGCGAAATTCGCCATCACTATTGGTAAATTTTTTGTTTCTATGCAATATCTTGCAAATTACATATGAGAGGTAACTTGTACTGAAGCTTGATCTAGAAGATAAATCTATTACTTTCGCTTGCAAGAGATTTCGAACTTGAGACATTTAGCATGGAATCATATTTATTCGTACATACAGGAAAAAGTAAATTGAAATTTTTTATCTAAAATGAATAAGATCTTTGAATAATTATAGATTATTTTGAGCAGGATGTCACGTAAAATAAAACGGGAGATAATTTCATAAGTAGTGACGTAACATCTTGGGATGCACAAAATAATAAACGTTTCGTGGATATCATATCCAACTCTCTTATTGGGTGGGGGGGGGGAAATTAAATATGTATCGTCTTGTACTAATTCTTCTCACGTTTCCCAAGAGGTTGTTAACGACTTTATTGCCAAATAAAAAAGAGATTTTTTTATTTTTATTTTTTCCTCTTATTTTGACACCTTTTTGTTTCTTTTTGTGCTATTTCTATACTGGACCTTTTGAGGCCCAATCATCCTTTTTTTTGTTTCTTTTTGTGCTATTTCTAGTGGACCTTTTGAGGCCCAATCATCCTTATTTTGTTTCTTTTTGTGCTATTTCTAGTGGACCTTTTGAGGCCCAATCATCCTTTTTTTTGTTTCTTTTTGTGCTATGTCTAGTGGACCTTTTGAGGCCCAATCATTCTTTTTTTTTTGTTTCTTGTTGTGCTATTCCTAGTGGACCTTTTGAGGCCCAATCATCCTTTTTTTGTTGTAAAATTAACATCTCACACACATTTAAAAGATAAATATCAAGTTGTAATCATACTTTTTAAAAATAAACTATTTATAGCATAATATTATCATCTTATAGCACATCAATTAATTATATATTAATTAAAAAATATATTATTAAATGTAAACTAGTTATAGCATATTATTATCAAGTTATAGCATATTAACTAATAATATATTAATTAAAAAAAATATTTTATTATTTAACTAATAATTATTATGTTAAAATAATTAATTTCATTTATTCACTTACCTTTTATCAACAAATTATTATTTATTAATCAATTACCTATTAAATTTTTTAATATAAATAATAAATTATTAAATATTAATCAATTACCTTTTAAATTTTTTAATATAAATAATAAATTATTAAATTTTAATCAATTACCTTTTAAATTTTTTAATATAATTTATAAATTATTATTTATTAAATATTAATAAATTTTTTAATATAAATAATAAATTATTAAATATTAATAAATTACCTTTTAATGTTTATAATATAATTTATAAATTATTATTTATTAAATATTAATTAAACTTCATATTATATAGTTACTTTTTAAAAAACAAAATCTAGAAATTAGGGATTTTATTTTAAATAATTGATTAATATTTAATTACCCAATAACTATCCACCCTATATCAACCAATACTCTTTTATCTTCCCCCAATATACTCAACCTCTCTCCTATTTACACTCTTATCTTTCTACCATATTAATTTTGCACGTCTTTTTTCATGTTTCTCTCTCTATTAATCAATTAAAGGCAGCACATGTTTCTCTCTCTATTAATTAATTAAAGAGAGCACGCCTAATTTATCTGTCATATTAAATCTGAGCATACATTAGAATACTTATTTCCCAAAATACTTATCAAACTTCACAAAAACATATTTCCCTTTCAAGCTTTAAACCAATCGAACTCAGCATCTTTCGAAGGTGAAATTCATTTTTGCGGATGTTTCGATTGCTTCTCCTCATCATTCAAATCGTCTTTCACACGTTTTTCGCCGTCTCCGACACTGTCAGCCAAAGTATCACATGCAACTTTCCGGTCACTTCCGCCACCGGCACAGGCCGTAACTAGAGTTTCCAAATCAACTTGAGACATTCTAGAGAGAGAAAGAAGAAGGTGAATAAATGATGAATAATATAGTAGTAATAAACCATGGACTAATGAGATTCTTTTTCTAGAAGGTGAAATTCATTTTTGCTAAAATGAAAGTGAACCAAAGGAAAACTTCCAAAACTTCTTTTTTGTTATTTTTTGAAATAAGTCAAATTATTTGATGAACTTTTTTTTTTTACATTTTTTACTATGAATCTGTGGGACACTTAAGAATCTTTTTATTTGTGCTGAATTTTAAGATTGTTATTTTTATTTATGGCAAAAAAAAAATGAAAAAGAGTGAAGTTATAAGAGGGACAATCATTTTTATGCTTAAAGATCTTGTAGAGATCTTGTAACACTCATCTCTGCATGTTGTATGAAATATATTAACTATATATGTCATAATATATTAACTATTGTATTTAATGGTAGTATGCTTAAATGAATATTTGCACTTTATTAAATGTGTATGATTTTTGTATAAATTTCGATTGCAATATGCAAAAATATATGAACATTGTATGAAAAATGTATAAATATTGTATAAATTATGAATGTCATATTGAACTTTGATATATGTAACAGAAACAAATGGTATATATATGAACATTGTATGAATACTATATGAACATTTTATGAATGGCAGTAAAGTTCAATGTATATATATAATGTATAAACACTGAATGAATTATGAATCTCATATTGAAATTGGATATATGTAACAGAAACAAATGGTAGATATATGAACATTGTATGAATACTGTATGAACATTGTATGAATACTATATGAACATTTTATGAATGGCAGTATAGTTCAACGTATATTTATAATGTATAAACATTGTATGAATTATGAATGTCATATTGAACTTTGACATATGTATCAGAAACAAATGATATATATATGACAATTTTTTACGAAACCAAACTTTATAAATGTCAATGATAACAACTGCACTCAATAAAACAAAACGTGTTTCTAACATTCAAAACAACACAATAACAAATGTAACATTACGAAATCATTGTTTTTGCAGAGGATAATTTGAACATGTCTTTCTATTGTGTCCAACTTGACGGCATCTACTGCAAGTCATTTTTGTACGTTTGAATTTCACGTCAGCAAACCCCTTTCATCTTTCAAGTTTTGGTCTACCCGCTATACAAAATTAATGCAAAACATATATTCTAATTTCATTAGAAACATATACTGTAATTTTGAAGAAAAAAAATGGACTTTCATACACAAATGATACACGTTTCGTATAATCTTCATACACTATTAAAAAAAAATTCAGACTTCAACGTTACACAAATTTATAATCAGTTCATATAATTCATACATACTTCATACACAGTTAATATATCATTCACTATCCTATACAATACTCCAATTAAACAAACACAATACATTTTCAATACAAAATTAATATAAAAACATATATTATAATTTAAATAGAAACATATATTGTATGCCAAAATTTATCAGGTTACTAAAAAAAAGTGAAATATGCAGCTATGAAAATATTCTTGAATTTTTAGAAAAAATGACTTATATGTTGAAAGCAATCTGAAAATAATCGTGAAATTTTGAAAAGAAGATTACTTGTAACGTTGATCCAAATATGTTTGAAAATGACAATCTGAAAATATTCTGAAAATCCGAAAATATTTTTATTATCTGATTGAGTTTTTTAAGGAATTAATTCAAAAAATAATATTATTTTAACTAACTAGAGATATTTAAGGCAATGATGATAATTTGAAAAATGTTTAATATCCCTAAAAACGTGCTAATCATATATTTAACTTTAATTAAACTCCCTAAAAAGTGCAACTATTCATATTAAAAAACGTGTTACCTGCATTAAATGTATCAATTAATAAAGAAACAAAAGTTTCATAATTTGTGTTATCAGTGTGTTAATTATTAACATTAATTATCCATTATTACTTTATCCCGTTAATTTTTAATTAATTGTTAATAACAACTCCTTTTAATAAATTATAATTAACAATATAATTATTAATAAAATGCTATAGAGTGAGATATTAAATGCTACACAATGAAATTGAAACTCTAATGACATAACTTGATAATATTACTGTATAAAATGTTATATACAAAATTTAAAATTTAATTAAAATTGACACAAAGTTATCCATCGGAAGTGAAATATGTAGCTATGAAAATAATCTTCAATTCTTGGGGGGAAAAATGACTTATATGTTGAAAGAAATTTTAAAGTAATAGACAAATTTTAGAATGAAGAATAATTGTAATGCTAATCATTTATCTACCTTTAATTTAACTCAATAAAAAAGTAGTCCCTTCAAATTCTCAGGCGTGCATATTAAATTACTGCTCATTAATTATAACTAAAAATTAGTTGTCAGAATTAATTACTCATTAGTACTTCATTTATGTTGTCAGAATTATTAGGCATTAGAATTAATTACTCATTAGCACTTTATCCACTTATTTTTTAATTAATTTTTAATAACAAATGCTTTTAATAAATTATAATTAACAATATAATTACTAATTAAATGCTATAGAGTGAGATATTAAATGCTACAAAATGAAATTGAAACTCTAATGCCATAACTTGATAATAATACTATTGCTATATTCAAAATTTACACTTTTTTATTTCTTGTTGTGCTATTCCTAGTGGACATTTTGAGGCCCAATCATCCTTTTTTTTGTTTCTTGTTGTGCTATTCCTAGTAGACATTTTGAGGCCAAGTAACCTTTTTTGTTTATTTTTGCTAAAGTTAAAGTTACTGTGTAATACATGTCTTACGTTTTTTTTATTTTCAATATCACCTTTTATTTTTAAGAATTTCTAAAAAAAAAAAAAAATTTAATATATTTGAGTTGTATATTAATGTATCTGAGTCAGTATTTAATGTATTTGAGCTACATATTATATATTCGTTTTATTTTATAATGCATATGAACTAGTTTTTAATGTATTCGAGATATCCTTTAATGTATCTGAGCTACATATTAATGTATTCGATTTGTGTTACTTTTGTAAGGAATTAATGCAATTACAAACTAAAGAGAGAGATATTGTAATTTAATATTAAAACTATGTGATTCCTAAAATTCATCCTTCTTTTTGTGTTATTTCTAGTGGACCTTTTGAGGCCCAAGTAACCAATTTTCGCCGTTTATTATTATTTGTTCAGTATTTTTTAAAAAAAGTAAATAATATGATTTTTCTTTCATGTGAGGTTTAAATATTATGGATCTTATTAGAGTTTAGATTTCGGATATATGTATTATGTGTGTTTGGATACATATATTTCAAGAAACGAGGTTATAATTATGTGTAGTTTATTGCAGATACATTGTATCAAAGTGGATTTTCATGTATCTGACTCTCTAATTCGTCTCTTCTATCTCGCTCGCTTTTCTCTCTATGTATTTGTATTGTCGAATGTATTTGAAATGTATCTGACATTCATAAAATTTGTATGTAGTGTGATTTACATATATATGAGAGTAAAAATACATGTATCCAGGAGTATCTAATTGATTTGAAATATAGTATGAAGTTATATTAGTGAAACAATATGTAATTATTTTAAACTATCAAGAGAAATAGTAAATATGATAGGAATGTTTATCTAATTAAGTAGTTAATTAGTCCATTTTAAAATATATAGTTTTCTTTTTATTTACTCCTATTACTTTTAATATATCAAGAACTTAAAAGATAATTGTTTTTTCTTAAATTACTCCCAAGTCCCAACATTAATTACTTATTCTTTAAAATATTTTTATGCATTAATTAATAATATGAATATTATGAAAAATACTTATATTACTCGTTATTTCTCAAAAAATAGACAAAATTGGTCAAGTAAAAGTACGATAGGATACCAGTACACAAAAATGTGAAAGTCGTTTTAATTGCGACTCTATGTTGTTGTTTTGTTATTATCTAACCTAAAAAATCATTTACATTGTTGACACCCAATTTTGGCCTTCCACAATATAAATTAGTCATCGAGCCTCTTAAATTTCAAACGATTTGAAATAATTAACTTTAAATATTTTTCGAGTTATTTTAAGTAATTTTGTCATTATTATAAATTTTAAAATGTTAAAAAAATAATTTACATATTCTATATGATTTTGCATATATTTATTATATTAATGTTTGAAAATCATCTCAAAAATATTTTAGTTTTACTTAAATATTTTATTAATTAGTTTAGCTAATTTATAGTTTATATTTTTTGAATTAATAGTTTACGATTAAATTAATTATTTTATTTTTTGTTCAAATTAAGAAGATCGTTAATTAATTGATGTTAATTCATCTTTCTTAAATTTTAGTCAAATTCCCTAAATTAAATTTAATTTGACTATTTCTTAAAATTCCAAGACATAACCCATTTCCCTTAAACCCATTTGAAAATCAAATCTTGGGCCCCTTTTTCCCAATTTCCAGCAGCCCAACTTTATAGTTTTGCCCAGCCCAATTCCATTCTCTTAAATCCCAACAAATCAGACCCAATTTGGGCCATTTTTTAGCCCAATTCACGTTTCTACAGCCCCTATTCTTAACAATATTTTCAGCCCACTCTTTTCAATGACCAACCCACCAACAATATACAATACATGTACAGTACCACCCGACCCCATTACTTCATCTTCTTCACCTAACAACAAGAAAATCACTGCGCAGATCCAGCAAAATCCCGATAAAATCGGATCTGCAACAGCCGCGTCCTATTCCCTTTTCCCCCTTTTCGTGAAATTCAATTTTTTTTCCATCCTCTTCATCATTGCCTTGAAAAAAAGGCACACGAATTTGAATTTTTTTTTTTGAAAAATCACTCCCAAATTACTCCCGAATCCCTCTATATAAACCTCCAGCTTCTTTAGTGTTAGGGGGCGGAGAAAAATTGTGGTGAGGAAAATAAAGTTAGAGGAGATCAGATCTTTATTTTTTGAAGGAAAAAAATTTTTTGATAGGAAATTTTTTTTTAGAGAAGAGAAAAGAAGAAATCAATAGGGAAATTTTTCCATCTAAAAAAATACATGCCTCAAATGTCTTCAAAAGTTTAAGATCAAGATTCAAAAAAAAAAAAAAAAATTTAATAATATAATTTTCAATTTTTCGAGTTCATCGGAATCTTGTGTAGTCGAAGTTCATGGTGAAAGTCACTGCTCTAAGCTCGTCGTCTTAGTATCGCTGCTCCGGAAAAGGTAATATCCTTGTTCTTCCCTTGTATTATGTTTTTTCACTGTTCCAGTAGTAAAAAATTTCCAGACTTCAATTGTTAAATAATGACTTGTTATGCCTCACCTTATTGTTGGTTGTCTTTCGTGTTAAGTTTGGTGTATGGATTATTTGGAGATCATGCACAATATCTATTGAATATCATTTGTGGCTTTACTGCCTTGCTACATGCCTTTTTCCTAGAGATATTTGGTGTAGTAACTTGCTTTCTTACCGATTCATGTATATTTTGTTTAAACTTCTAGTTCTTAAAAGTGATAAAATACTTATAACTTACTGCTTCTAATTTAAGTTTTTTTTTAAAGAAATTAAAGTTCTGTTGTTTGTGTATTATGATTTAAAAACATTGGTCATGGTAAGTGTTATAGTAGCCTAAACATTTTTTTTATTATTATTCCTCTCGTTGTTGCTACTGGAGAGGCATATGGCTGCACATCCTTTTGTTTTCTTATATTTTTAAGCATGTTCATCTTGTAGGTAAGATATCTTTGTTTATGTCAACATACATATTCATCCATTTTATTAAAAGCTAATAACAATGACATGTTCTATTTCAATGGCTATTGTAAAAAAAAAATAAAAAAAAATGTCTCCTCTGATTGTTGTTGTTTAGTGTCCGGTTCAGGCATTTAATATTCTATTCATGCATGCTGGATTATAGGTTTGACCTCATTTGGTTGATTATTATTGATATTTTCTAGTGGAATAAACATGTCTGATGCATTTTCTTAGTATAATAGGCGATGAAGTCTCTTGGTTGATCAACTTAAGTGAAATGTGGTTTCTTAATTTGTGTCTCTTTGAAATTCACTAAGTAGCATTAGCTGTAGCTTTATTGATCTTGTTATGAATTAAAGTCCTGCTTTATTTCATTTTTTTTTAACATAAAGGATGCTATTCTTGTGAATAAGTTTAAGTTTGAATGCTAATGTTATCCCTAATTTTTTTTGCATGTGAAACTTGCCTCGAGTCTATGTCGGACTCTCATCTCCTATCCTTGCATCCCCTCGTTGGTCCAAAGGCCTAAATATACCTATTATCGAGTCAGCCGAAGCAATAGAAGTAAGATGAGGGTTGAAATTTTAAACACAAAGTCCTAAGATGGACTGTATACATTCAGTATACATTGATATACAGAACGAGTGAAACAAGATACAGGGAAAAATTGAATTAAATGTTGCAGGGATCGAAATAAGCTGTATACATTTGGTATGCAGTCTAATATATAGGAACATAGCCAAAATATGAATTGTATACATCAGTATACACCTGGCGTATACATAAGGTTGCAAAGGCAGGAATAGGGCTGAAGTCCAAATTGGTTGCAGCAAGCCCAACTCTTCTTTTATCTCTTACTCATAAATTATTTAATTGTGATATTTGTTTTTTTATTTATTTATTTAACCTTAACTTTGACTAGCCTAATTAAAATCCCCAAAAGATGAACTATGTTCTTTATGTTAGTTTATTTCAATATTTTTTTTTATCACTCTCATGCTTTTCATGAAATACATTTAGTCAAAAATTTTGTTCTTAAATTAATTTAAAATGGTTTTTCATGCTTAAATTAATGAATTTTGGTTTGAATTATTATCTTTTAAAATGATTAAAAATAAATAATCTAATTTGGTTAAATTCTATTCACTTATAGTCTATTTCAAAAAATTCTAATTAGGGCATTTTCAAAAAAAAAATAATAAAAAATAAAAATTATTCTTTGTTTAAATATTTTCTTAAAGTTCATCAAATATTGTTATATTATATTAAATCATATTCCTAAGAATAGTAAAAATAAAATAAAATAATAATTAACCTAAGTCATAGGATAACCGCATGTTAGCGGGCGCTTCAAATGCCTTAAAAACCTTCTTGAAGCGTAAATAAGAACCTCTTACCCATTTTCTCTAAATTTATTAAGACTTAATCTGTTAGAGTCTTTTTAAGTTAAGTTTTCTTAATTTCTTTAAAAAATTAAGTGGCGACTCTTTTCTAAGTATTTTTCTCAAATTGTTTTATACTTAGAACATTTCAAAAAGTGATTTTTCTAAAGATAGTAAAAATTACGGCATAACATACATAACATAACAATTTTTTTTTAAATTTTAATCTGTTATATATTGCTTATTGGGGACATTAATAGTGTTATCTTTTTTAAATTTAAAGTCTGACATTAATAGTGAGTCCGCACCCCTCATCATTTTTTGAAGAATCTGATCAACATAATTATAGATATGCCAAAGTTCGATACGTAACTCTTCATATTAAATTTGATATTATAACATGGAAAATAGAGTTTTCAGAATATTGTAACATACAAAAGCATAGAGGAAAAATAAACATTACTAATATTCAATCTTAAGTAAGCACACAAGATAATAAACATATACTATATATGAAATTACTAGACATGCATAGCAAGAAACTGATGAAAAGTGACGATTTTGAAAAGGGATTAACGACTTCTGCTCAAGCTCTACCCTCGTTAGCTAACTTGAATAGCTGTGCCTGAGCTGCTGCTGACTTGTCTGAACTTAGTGCTGAAACAAAACTATCCCTCACTTGGTTGGTAGTGTAGGTGAAGCTTTTGCTAACCATGGAGTTCAATAATGAAGCTGTTCCTTCTCGATAGAGATCCCCGTAGGCATCGGTACGAGAGTTGGAAAGTGCTTGAAGCAAGTTCATGTTTGATCCAAATCCTGGAGCACTAGCCACACCAAATGAATTTCCTACTGTTCCCAACCACCCAAACAATCCCCATATAAGCGTCGGGTGAGTCCTCCAATAACTGCAATTTATAACATGTATAATTAGTATATGAATAACTTGTTTCTTTAGAATACTTTTATATAGGTTCATTTTTGTTTCACTTACTTGCATGTAAAAGGTGGTGAGTTGGGGTCAATTGGGAAGACACCTGGAGCACTTGGAGTTCCGGGGTCAATGATAGGGGTAGGTGGTGTTTCAACGATAGGTGTAGGGGAAGGATTATAACTACCACCACCCGGAGTGGTTGGGGTTCCAGGGTCACTGGTAGGAGTGGGTGGTGTTTCAATGGTAGGTGTAGACGGGGTAGTAGGTGTAGGGGAAGGATAGTAACCACCTCCCCCCGGAGTGCTTGGGGTTCCAGGATCAATGGTAGGAGTAGGTGGTGTTTCAATAGTAGGTGTAGAAGGGGTACTAGGTGTAGGTGTAGGTGTAGGTGTAGGTGTAGGCGAAGGATAGTAACCACCTCCCCCCGGAGTGGTTGGAGTTCCAGGATCAACGGTAGGAGTTGGTGGTGTTTCAATAGTAGGCGTGGAAGGGGTGGATGGTGTACTAGGTGTAGGAGTAGTAGGAGTAGTAGGAGTAGGGGAAGGATAGTATCCACCACCTCCTGGAGTACTTGGAGTACCGGGGTCAGGAGTTGGGGTAGTTGGTGTACTAGGGGTACTTGGAGGACTTCCACCTCCACCATGATGAGTTGGTGGAGACGGAGAATAACTACCTCCTCCATGCCCTCCTGATGGAGGGGATGGGGTAGGGTTATGATGATGGTGATGTTTATGCCCTCCACTAGGGGCCGGGGTACCACAATTCCCACCAGGTGATTTTCCTCCAGGACTACCACTTCCATGACCACCTTCTCCTGAACCATGAGACGGAGGTGTATGTGAACCTGTCAATCATTAAATATACTACGAATATCAAAATGCTATATTTTATATACACTAACAATAACGTAAAACTTGTTAATTATAGCAAGTAAACATCGTCATTTGCATGTTACAACATTGTATGTATAAAATTTTACCTGAACTAGGAGGATTTCCGGTACTCGGATCAGGAGAGTAATATGTCTTTTGTTCTTCAAAAGAAGCTCTAGCCATAACAGGAATGACCAAATTATGTATGAGCAATGCAGCCCACAAAATTAGAGATTTTTGCTTGTAATTCCCCATTTTTGTTTGCTTCCAAATTAAAGAGAGAACTACTAAGAGTGAAGTGACTAAAGAAAGGAGTTAGATGCATGTTATAAAGGGATAATGAACACACACACACACACACAGAAGTAAATATGAGCAGATGAAAGAGTATGTGGTTAGTTGTGTATACTGCAGGTGCATTTAAGGTCTCATTTAAATCTTATGCTATAGTGCTGTAAGCCTGTAATTATATATGGAGAAAAGTCTTTACATAACTCTTCAAGTCTATACAAGTTCAAAATATGTTCCATGCTTTGATCACTTGTGGAATTGTTGAAAATTAACTTAGCTAGAAACTATACTCTTTGTATACATTGCATGTTGTATTTAATGTTTATTATATTGGTGATGTTTTTGCCCATGTTAGAGACACACTACTTATGTGTGTGTGACTACTAAGACCTTTTAATGTGACATAATTTAGGGTACCCATGTTAGACACACCACATATGTGTGTGACTAGTATAATGTGACACAATTTAGGGTTTAGTTAGTCTACGTTGTTCGGATTCTTCACTTTCAGTATTGCGTTCATTTCGATATGATATGGTTGTGGGATTTGTACTGGAGTTGTCAACCGATTTTGAATACTTTTATTCAAAATCAATGGAAAAATTCGGGACAAATAAAAAAAAATTGTTATAAAAAACAGAAACACGGAAAAATTCGGGACAAATAAAAAAAAATTGTTATAAAAAACAGAAACTAAGGTAAAATTAAAAAATAATAATAGAATACTACTATATCTAGGTAGAAAACTCTATGTCAAACCTTTTCTTATATCTCTTTTTGGAATTCTCCACTTGAGCATTAATTTTTTTTCTCATAATAGCTTGTAAATATTTCACTTAATGTCACATAATTCAGACATGTAATTAACTCTACTTTTAAAAAATCACACATACATAAAGTTAAGTTCATTCTAACACTTACACTCTCACTGAATAACCCACAAAATTCAAATTCTAATCCTTTTAAGTTATGATATGCAAATATAATGTAATCGAACTTCATTTGTTCAAAAAGTCTCAATTATATATACTACTTATATATTTATTCTATATATTTAATTTTTTTATGAAAATTCTAATTCCGATACTGTTATCGGTTGGAAATGGCTACACGATATTAGCATGCATGATCACAAAGAAAGAATGGAGAGAATATGTTGAAAAAGGAAATATGGGTAGAATAAGGAACTTGTTCCCAAATAAAAGTTTGTTCTTAGAAATTCAGTGCCACTTAATTCCACCCTTAATGTGCTTTATTTCTTGGGAAAATTAAGTTGTATAGATTTATCAAAATATAATAGTAAGAGTCAATAAATATATTTATTTTTTATATTTTTATATTCTTTTTATTCGTTTATATTTGTCAGTATTGATTTGGTATATTTCTTATAGAATAATAAAAAAATGATATTTTATTGTATCACTCTTTAAATATAATAAATTCAATACTTTAAAAAGTGACTATATTTAGTAATAAGAGTGAATTAGCAACAAAATGACAAAACAATCTCTTAAATTTTTAAACTGGACAAGTAAAATCGGACATTGCAATATAAGAGTTATTAATAGTACATAATAAACATAATGAAAAATAGAACTACCTTTAATACACGAAATCAAATAGTGGATAAAAATAATTTCAACGTAACTAATACATTCTTATGATTTGTCTAATTAATATTGCACTTAAGAGCTTAATTCTTTTTTTAATTATGGTGAATTTAAGGTTGTTAGGTTAATGATGTTTAAAGCTGTCCTTGTACTGCTACCGACAGTCAATGTAGTACCATATTTCAATGTTAATGAATGCTCTACTCTGCAAAATATATATATATATACATATATTTCAGATATTTTTTATTTATTTTATATTGGATAAAAAGTTTATCTCAATTTTAAGAAATATTTATATGTTTATTTATTTAGAAATAATTTGAGATTATAATATCTTAAGATAGAATTTCATTTCAGTTAACAAAAAAATAGCTGAATTTTAGTTATTTATATAAATTTTAAAGAAACATACCTAAATTTTCTTATAAAACAAATATAAAAATATAGAAAATATGATGGTGACACTTGGAAAATATGGCATAAATAATCTTTATCTGCCATGAATTATGAGGCATAATAATGGCCCTGCCAGATTTCATTTTTTAATTTTCTATTTGGTATACAATACTCCTATTAAAATTTATAAATTTAAATTTATATTCAAGAAAAAATGCTTTTCATTAAAAATTATTTCATATCTGAACCGTAAATTTAAAATCTTTAATTGAGAAAAAAATTATAAATTTAAATTTATATTAAAAAAAATGCTTTTTATTAAAAATTATTTCATATCTAAAATATAAATTTAAAATCTTTAATTAAGAAAAAAAGAGTTACATCCGCGTGGTGGCCCTGCCAGATCTCAGCTTGGTGAAAAAGCACATTGTGATTACAGTAGGTAGGAAATAAGACAAAAAACTATTGTCCCTTTCTTGTGATATTTTATTTTTATTTTTTCGATTTAACGATATTTAAATGACTTATAATAACTATAGCGACATAATAAAATTATTTATTTTGGTGAAATACGCACTTTAACCTACGTGGCATTATCTTGTGGACCCAACGTTGGTTGACTTTTTTTTAAGCTAGTGACACGTAAGCCTAAAAGGGATAGAAAATTACTTATATAATAAGTTCAGGGGTAATAGGACCTTAGTATGGTATAAGAGTGTCTTGAGATTTCGGGTATAGGTTGAGGGGGTACTTGTGCATTCTCCCTTTTTTTTTTCTATCTAAACTATCACCATCTACTAAATTAGATAGGTTTTAATACATAAATGGTCATAGACTCATAGTTCAGATAGGAAAAAATAACTGATAATTGAAACGTGAGACTTGAAGAAAAAGAACGATAATTCAAATATACTTTTTATTATATCTCCTCTATTTATAATTTCTTTAATGAGTGTGTTCAACGATGGATCTAAAGAGTTGCTTTGGATTTTATCTCATAAAAAATTGTACGATATATATATGAAGTATTTTTTTATTAATATGCATTTATATCGATTTTAAATCTCCTGAATATAAAAATAGAGAGACTAATTAATTTAGTAATTTAAGAGTTTTCAAATTCAAGTCTTAAATATTATAGTTTTATTTTCTAACTTCGTTTATAAAAACGTATTCATTATTAGACCTATAAAATAAAATATGAACAAATAAATATGCACGAATTAGTAATAAATAACTCTGTTCTGCTTGACTATTTGGCTTTCTGAATCAGCAGAAAAAAGTTTGGCTTCCCTACTTCCATCACTGGTCCCTGGTGGTTGGAAGTATATACCAGCTAGGTTTATTTTATTTATTTATTTATTTTATAAAAATTATCTTTTATATATTTAATATTTTCTTCAATTCACCATTAGTGATTCTTAATGTTTTGCTGCCTTTAGCTAGGAGCTTTTTTTTTGTTGTTTGTCCAACTCTCCGAAAATAATGTTTAATTTAAATGTGTTAAGTATATAGCTAGTGTTTTTTTGAGCCAAGATCAAACTCACTCATTAAAAAATTAAATTATTATTCTTCTATCAACTTTATATATTGACTATTGTGGCGCAAATCAAAATAATTAGACTGCAATCTGAATATCGAATAATAGAAGGGGAAAAAAAACTTTGATATTGAATTGACTAAATATTGTTTCCTCTTGACAATAGATGTGTGTAGACTAACTCGACATTACAGTATATATTTTAGTATAAAAAGAGTGATAGTTTTACGAGATAAATGGAATGATAAAAAGTTTGAAATACAATCTTTTTGGATAGGTGATAGTCTTTTTCTTTTCTTTTTAAGCAATTACTTATTTTGGGACATTTGAAAAGTTAGAATAATCACATATGTGAACTGACCATATTAAGTTTTTAATTCTAATATTCTAATTACTTTCATGTTTAATGATACGTCCTTATATAAATTGACATAACATATTCAAAAGAACATGGTGTTTAAAGAGCATATATATATATATATATATATATATATATAAGGTACATTGTTCAAATTAATATGATACGGATACTTATTATTAATATGAGTAAAATTTAAATGGTGACACAAAAAAATTCTGTTACTGTAAATAAGTCAGAAAAAAGAAGAGAGAGAGAGACCATAATTAATATAAGGAGGTCCCATATTCTATTGGCATAATTATTTATAAAAAACAACAAGAGGTAGGTTTGTATTAATGATTTATATTGACCCTCCCATCATTATTGTGGAAAGCCTAACCTTTCTTCTTTGAACATATGTCAATTTGTTATTTGTGCCAACCATTTTGGTGAAAATTTTAATATTTCAATGACTTAGGTTATAAGGTTAGATAAGAAGTACGACTGAGATGGTTTGGCTATGTTAAGAGAAAGATATGTAGCAAGAGATGTGCGAGAGGTTGGTTATAGAGGGTATGAGGAGAGGTAGAGGTAGGTCGAAGAAGTACATCAGGGGAGAAGTGATAAGACATGATATGATGCAGGTTCAAGTTACCAAAGACGTGATCTTAGATGGGAAGCGTGAAAAACACATATTATAATAGCAAATTAGTAGGTAGTGTAAGGTTGTCTTGCTTAGTCTGGTTGGTGTTTTGCCATTTTACTAGTTGTTTTATTGTAGTTCTTGTTTTTTATGTATAACATTGATTATCACATTATTTTATTGTTGTCCTTGTTCCCTTCTGACAGACTTTGCACCGTTTTCTTGTTGCTTACTATCTTGTTGCTAAGGGTCTTTCGAAAAAAACTTCTTTGTCTCATCCTGAATGATTCTCAACCCACTAACTCATTAACAGATTCAGAACCAAAACAACTGACACTACAATAAAAACGGCTTTTAGCGGCAATAAATATTGACATTAATAAAGAGTGTTAATGTCTTTATCGGCATTAGTTAAGTGCCATTAGAACCAATATCGCTAAAGGCTTTAGGGACATATAAAATGCTAATTGCCGCTAAAAGTATATATTTAGCTCTTAATTTGTCGCTAATGATCATTTTTGATGTAGTGTGAATTCGGCTTATACATCTCCTAATATGCCTTGGTAAAACAACACAAAGAACTTTTACTATATAATAAATAGCTAGTGGTAGTAACAAAGATGGCTGTTTAACATATACTTTTCCATCTTCACCAAAAAAAATAAAATCCTAAAGACTATAGTAGTTCATCCTTTATACAATAATGACAATCAGGAAGAAGCCAGTGACTAATTGGTTTTATCCCTTTACTAGACCATCTGTTCACAAGGGCCATTTCGAGTTTCCGAACCTGTAAGAACCAAAACGAAAGGAAGTGAGGCGGAGGCAGAAGTCCAGATACTAGTTTGGTCGAACTCAGTAGCTTTTGGTTAAAGCATGTACTTGTATTATAATAAATTAGTTAACTATGTACCGAAATTAAATTTAGAACCCAATTACCCTAGACATCCAGGAGGTAAATGAGTGTGCCTACCACTAGACTATTTGCCTTTGTTGTGTGAAGAGTGTTCAATTTATAATATATCCAGATATTAGACTATATTTTTGCCTATATACCCGATATAATTTTCCGACGAAGGGTGTTCATCTGACCAACCTTACCATGCTGTAGCTCCGCCTTTGAACCCAGTGTAGTCCCCACAAGTGCGGTTTCGGGAGGTAGAATGTACACCTTACCCTCTTACCTTCGAGAAGGCGGAGAGACTGTTTTCGAAAGACCTTTTCCCCTATTCGGTATACATGCCAATTCTATTGAAGACAGGTAGTTTGATGCAAAGGGGTGATATAAAACAGTTTTAGGCATCAAAAGATGGCCTCTGATGACGAATTTGTAATTCAGCTGAGATTTTCAAGTATAAGAGAATGGGACAACCTCTCTACAGTCAATACCAAGGATTTAACTTTGAGATGAAATCCAGTAAAGAAAAACCATCAGTAGACAATTAAACAGGTACCAGTAATGAATCTTATCGATGTCTGTCTTGTTAAGAGAACTAAAAGAAAACATGGCTAAGAAGCCCCTTCGGAGATAACCGATAATATTGAAATTTGAAACTATACAGAGAAGAATTAGCATGGGATTTGCACAAGGATGTTACACACAGATTGAGAAATGGTCGAAATCTTAAAAGAACTTCTCGGGAAAAAAGAAAGTGGCACTCATAGGTAGAGAATCAGCTTAAAACTTTCAACTTGCTTGTTCCATGTGAACACAAGCTAAAGTTATTTACAAACATGCGAGTTAGAGAAAAAGCTTACGTTTGGTAGTCCAAGAGAACTTATAACTCAAATAGTCAAAGCAGTTCGATAATCTATTTTCCGTTTTTTATACCCCTTAGTAAATTGAAATTTTATAAATCACATGATGTCAAAGGAGTAATGTAATCAACAAAAAGTTTTATTAGGTTCATCCGAGAAGGCAGGTTTTGAGAAGCCTTACCTGCTTCACAATAAATGGTTCCTGTGAGAGACTTAATGGTGCTGTCAAAATAGTAAGAAAACCATTTCTGTTTCCATAAACTATGTCTGTGAGAGGCCGATCACCCACCTGCAAAAGACGCTAAATGAGAAAAGGATCGAGAAACCTTTACAAAAATAAAGGAAAGAAGAACCACTTCTACCATAATAAGTCTCGAGGATTTGCAACCGAATTGCCTTTCAATTTCTTCAGCTGTTCCAGCTGGCTTCTTCAACCCTATATTTAGTGTTAAAGAATCAGCATATACAAGTTGCAGTAACTCAATGCTATGTTGTTCGGATCTTCAAAAAATGTTGTTGCACCGGTGTCGGATCCTCCAAAAATACTCTAGTTTTGGAGGATACAACGTGCACCCCATTCCATTTTGTGAAGAGTCTTAGCAACATAGAGGTTGGTTTAAGTGATAAAAGAGAATTACGATACAAAGGCTACCGTGGTAAATAAGTAATTTGAAAAGTTATAGTCCCCATCAAAGTTTGCATTACACATAGGGGCGGAGGTAGAATATTCACAATGGGTTCAGGCAAACTCGGTAGTTTTTGCTTAGACCTTGTATTTGCATGAGGAAATCTGTTAAGTATACATAGTAATACTTAACTGCATATCCAATAACTAAAACAAGCTATAGGCGAAATGACAGTTCGGACCCCATAAACTTCAAATCCTAGCCCCGCCTCTGATTACACACTTGTTTGATCCAATTCAGCTAATAATATCATCCTACACAATTTTCATATCTTTCACGAACTCAACTTCATGTAATCCCTATCAAACTAACTTTTTAATCAATACTTCAAAGTTCAATGCTTACTTCAAATGTAAGACATAACGTCTTAAATATGTCCTAATCAAACACCGTCACACAAGAGCGGATGCAAGTGATCCAAATAGCATAGGCATAGAGAGGAACAACTTACTATGCTTAATGACTTTAATCCCGATAGCACGTTCAAGAATCCGAGCTTTTCTACCATCAGGATCATATTCAGCTAGTCCTACAAATTCCCAAATCATCAAACACTCAGTTCTGCAGAAAAAAAAAAAAAAAAAAAAAAAAACACCTTTAAACTTCAAAGTTACAAGAAAAAACACGATACCAAATACGAATTCCTAATGAAATTACCCGCGGAGTTGCTAAAAACAGCAATGTTGTTGCCAAACACATCTTTACACTGTTCCATTGATGAAGCAAGAGGAGACCACAAGTTCAAAGAATAAGGAACAGTAATTGTATTGTCCTTATCGAAAACCACGCCTTCGAATCCCCTTCTCTTCAGCTCAGCCCAATCAATATACCTTATATCTTGCACAAACACATGTGGGATTGCCAAATGCTTGTCTTTACAAAAAATCCCAACAGAAAAAGAAACCCCCTCTACATTAATCCTCTGCCCCAATGCAGCTTTAATCCTTGCCCACAAACTGTTCGATCGAATGCCCGAATGAACAATCACTTCAACTCCCTGCTCTTTCACATCATTTCTGTAATGGGGTTTCTCTTTTTCAACAGAAAAGTTCATTTCTTGCCAATATACATCTTTCTGTCTAGTATGCTTTTCTTGTTCTTGGTGACAACTATGTGTATAAGTAACAAGTGTTTTCTTGAAATGAAGGGAATGTTTGAAGGGAAATTTGTTAGGAATGTAATGGAAGTAAGTGTTCCATGGTGTAATTGAAGTAGATTGCATAATCAAGAATCCACCAAAAAAATTATTGTTGTAGTTTGATTAAGGAAGTGTATGTATAATGTGTATAGATAAGGTAAAGTTTTTAATGGAATCTCCATGTTTGTACATCATTTTACATTTGTCACAAAAAACAGGGTGGGGTGACAAGAATGTTGTCTTTGGCTTGTAGCCACTCAAATTTGAGGGACAAGACTTTTAGTTGGAAATTTGATGAGGTTTTGAGAAATTTGGGCTTGAGTGTATATTGTTGGCAAGAGGTTTATAATCATTGGGCCTATATGAACTTATGGAGGCTTCATTTCAATAGTCACTCATTTTTTTTATCGAGTTGTCTCTAGATACACTATATTTGCTTCTAGATATAATGTATTTAGCGAATGTGTTTCACCTCTCTCCCTCCCTCATCCCTCTACTTCTTTGTATCTGTGTTTCACACTTTCATGTATCTATGTATATAGTATCAAATATGCATTGACGTATCCTATGTATTTGCGTGTATTCAGTATCAATTTCATGTCTCCAGTATAAAAGATGCAATGATATATCTAGTGTATATGTGCATAGTTACAGACCGGTTCTAATAGGGCACTATTATATTCAGTATACATGTGATGTATTTGTGCATAAATACATCTATTTCGTATCAATTATGTGACGTATATATGAATAGGTACATACTTAGAACTAGACGAAGTTATAGTTGCTCAAATACATGTATTTATGTGTAGATACAAGTATTTGATATAATTATGTCTTAACTATATACTTAGAAAAAGACGAAGATGAAGATATAATTATCTAGATTAATGTATTTGTGCATAAATATATAGATATCTATTACTCAATTGCAATGTTTAGCTTGAAGCGAGACGTTTATATTGGATCATACAGAGAGAATTGAGAGAAAGAAGAAGATATTATTTTCTAAAATTGTGTCATGTATCAAATACAATGCAAGTATTATATAAGGCATTCTATACATGTGACTCAGTGCCATCTAACTAATTTGTCTAACTAACTAATTAATTAACCTCCTAATCTGATAACTAACATAATTAACTAACTGCTATCTAACTTGCTAATTAACAGAATAGTTTCAATGATTTAACCAATTCCAACATCCCCCCTCAAGCTGGATGTACTGAAAATATTCAATACTCCAAGCTTGGATAATAGAAAATCATGTTGTGTTCTTTCCAGTGCTTTAGTCAGTAGATCAGCTTGTTGATCCTTTGTGTTGACATAAATGGTTTGTATGAGGCCCTTCTGAATTTTCTCGCGAATAAAATGGCAATCAATTTCTATGTGTTTTGTACGCTCATGAAAAACTGGATTTGCCGCAATCTTTATAGCAGCCTTGCTATCACAGAAAATAGAAGCTGGTTCTATTAACTTCACTCCAAGTTCTCGAAATAGACTAGCAGTCCATACTACTTCTGCTGTTAAGCTAGCTAAACTTCTGTATTCAGCCTCTGCAGAACTTCTGGAGACTGTATTCTGCTTCTTGGATTTCCAAGAAACAAGTGAATCACCAAACTTTAAGACAAACCCCGTAACAGACCTTCTGGTAGTAGGGCAAGCAGCCCAGTCAGCATCACAATATCCTGTTAAATGAGGCTTGCAATCAGATCGCATTAACAGACCCTTTCCAGGTTCTAACTTGATGTATTTAATCACTCTCAGAGCAGCAATCCAGTGTGAGATCTTTGGCTTCTGCATGAATTGACTTAATGATTGAACTGCAAATGCTATATCTGGCCTTGTGTTAGTAAGATACAATAGTTTGCCAATGAGTCTCTGATATCTGGGAACATCCTCATATAAACCATCATTGGTTGGAGCATCTTGATCATATGCTACACTATTCAACTTCATATTACTCTCCAATGGAGTTACATTTGGCTTAGCATTCCCTAATCCTGCTTCAGATATCAATTCAAGAGCATATTTCCTTTGGTTCATAACTATGCCTTTTTCAGACCTTAGAAACTCAATTCCAAGAAAGTATTTGAGTTCCCCTAGATCCTTAATCTTGAAATGACTATGTAATACATGTTTAGTTTCCTCAATTAACTCAACATCATTTCCTGTAATTAGTAGATCATCAACATATACCAGGATCACCACCATACCTGATCCTCTTCTTTTAGTGAATAAAGAATAATCGAGATGACTCTGTGTATACCCTGAAGTTGAAAATGCCTCAGTCAACTTGGCATTCCATTGCCTTGATGCTTGTTTGAGTCCATACAATGACTTCACAAGCTTACAAACAAGACTTTTATTTTTTTCTTGGCTGCAAAATCCCTTGGGCAGTTCCATGTAAACTTCCTCAAACAAATCACCTTGGAGGAATGCATTGTACACATCCATCTGATAGATTTTCCAATTTTCAGCAGCAGCTAAGGCTACAATTGACCTTACAGTTACCATTTTCACCACAGGAGAAAATGTCTCTTGATAGTCAATTCCCTCAGTTTGATTGTATCCTTTTGCCACCAATCTGGCTTTAAACCTGTCAATCTCACCATCAGCTTTATATTTGATTTTGAACACCCATTTACAACCTATGGCAACCTTTCCTGCTGGTAAAGGAACTATTTTCCAAGTTCCATTTTCCTCCAATGCTTGAATCTCCAGTTGCATAGCATGTACCCATCTTGAATTCTTTACTGCCTCTTCATAGTTTCTAGGCTCACAATCAACAGAAAACTTTGACAAATACACACTATATGTAGAAGATACATTATCATAAAATACATAGTTACTCTGAGAATAAGGATGAGATTTTGTAACAACATAGTCTTTCATCCAAATTGGAGGATGAGAAATTCTAGAGGATTGCCTAGAGGGTGGCCTTGCTACCTCTGCATGAACTATTACCTCATTATCTACATAATCTTCTTCATTAACAGTAATCTCATCTGTTCCTCCTATATTGTCATCATCAACAACTTCATGTAATCTACTGTTATCATCAGCAGCTTCATGCAATTCACCAGTGTCATGCACTATATTGTTATTATTAGCAGCTTCAAGCAATTCATCATTATCATCAACAGGATTATTTACAGCATTATCTGGTGAGAACAATGGTTGATGTGTGTTGGTTTTCTGGAGAAAAGGAATACATCCTCTTTGAATATAACATCTCTACTTACCAGAAACTTGTGCTGAGAAATGTTGTACAGAAGATAGCCTTTTGAGTTGCTGAATATCCCATTAAAACACATGCTTCAGCTCTTGGGGAAAATTTATCAGGCTTCACCATTCTAGTAGCATAACACAAACATCCTACTGTTCTAAGATGATCAATATTTGCCTTGGTACCATGGAATTTCTCATAAGGAGCTTGTCCTTTTAATACTTCAGTTGGAAGTCTATTTATAAGATAAACAACAGCTAATACACATTCTCCTCAAAACTTGATAGGAATACCACCTTGAAATCTAAGTGCCCTTGCCACCTCAAGTATGTGTCTGTGTTTCCTCTCCACAACTCCATTTTGTTGTGGAGTATGTGGACAACTACTTTCATGAATAATACCAAGAGATGCAAATAATGTATTAGTTTCTTTATTAAAGAACTCTGTACCATTATCTGATCTTATCTTCTTGACACCTTTATTGAACTGATTTTGAACTAACATAAGAAAAGATTTTAATATTGGAAATACATCACTTTTCATCTTCAGCAAATATAACCAGGTCATTCTGGAATTATCATCTACTATAGTAAGAAAAAATCTGCAACTATTATGAGTAGCAATCCTATATGGACCCCAACCATCTAGATGGAGTAAATCAAACACTGCAATAGCTCTAGTCATGCTTGTCTGAAAAGGTAACCTGGTTTGCTTTGCAAGAGGACAAATTGTACATTTATTACATGCACTAAAATCAGTAATACCTTGACATACATGTTTTAACACCTTTGAAGAAGGATGTCCTAGCATGTTATGCCAAATCAGGTTTTGTGAATTTGAATGTTGTGTCATGGATACCATCTCATTATTCTTGTCCTTTTCACAATTCCTTTGAGCAGAAAGATAATACAGTCCATCAATCTCTTTACCAGTCCCCTTCACCTTCCCATTTGAGAGGTCCTGAATGACAAAAAACTCAGGGAAAAAACTAACTGAGCATCTCAACTGTCTTGTCAATTGTGAGATTGAAAGTAAATCATACTTGAATGTAGGCACAACTAGTACATTTTTCAGCACACCATCATTAACAGCTTTGCATTGCCCAATATGTGTTACTGAAGTATATCCACCATTAGGTAATTGCACATTTTTTCCTACACAACTATATGCAGAACTCAACCTAGAGAGTTTAGATGTGATATGACATGTAGCTCCTGAATCTACTATCCACCTCTGTTCCCCTTTTGCTTCATCAATTGTTACAGATAAAGCATTAGGTGTAGAGGATATACCTGCCATATTGACCATGCCAATTGAACTTCCTGAGCTTGAAGCTGGTTCTTCCCTATCCATCATGTGCCTATACTGTTGATACATGTTCTGCTCCTGATTCCTAGGTGCAAAAACATCAGCTGGATCTGCATCATGTTCTTTATCAGTCACATTATTTGCCATTTCTGGTTGATTGCCTTGAGTAACTTTCTTCTTGAATTTCCAATCAACAGGGTATCCAATCAATCTGAAACAGTTTTCCTTAATGTGACCTTGAATTTTACAATGATCACATACTTTATCCCAATGTTTCTTCTTAACTTGTGATTTTCTTTGGTAATTGCTTCTTCCAGCATACAATGCAGTTGGCTCTAGAATGCCCCCTACACTGTGTGTGCTTGCTGTCATCCTTTGTCCTTCATCAGCCATAATCATGGCATATGCCTTTCCAACACTAGGCAGTGGGTTCATCATTAAGATCTGGCTACGAGCATGGCCAAAAATCTCATTCAACCCCATCAAAAAAGCAAATAACCTCAAACATGCCAAATGATCCACATAAGTTCTAGACTTATCACACTTACATGAAGGTGGGGGAACTAGAGCATCAAACTCATCCCACAACAATCTCAACTTCGAGAAATAAGCAGAGACAGTCAAATTACCTTGGTGGATCGTGCATATCTCCCTATGTAACTGATAGCCTCTTGATCCATCAACCTTATCAAATCTCTCTTTAAGATCTGACCACACCATAGCAGCATCAGTAGCATAAACTATACCACTGAGTAATTCCTTCGATCGGTGTTCATGATCCATGCCAACACAAATGCATTACACTTTTCCCACTGTTCTTCCAATTCTACTTGATAATCACTCCTCTTGCATGTTCCTAATACAAACCCCAACTTACTTTTGGCTCGAAGGTTAATCAACATAGATCTGCTCCATAGAGAATAATTCTCCGTCCCTGTGAGCTGCACAGTGGTAAGAACACTGCCAGGAGTGTCTGAATTGTGAATGTACAATGGATGATTTCGTTTTCGCTCAATCCCTTCAAGAGTTTCAATTGTCCCTGTTCGTGCAGTTGCTTCAACTCCATTGAAAACACCTGTATCATCCTCCATCTTGCTGATGCTTCAGTGATCAACAATCGAACAATGAATCTATACTTGAATCGAGTCTCGATTCAGTGCTCTGATACCATATTGGATCATACAGAGAGAATTGAGAGAAAGAAGAAGATATTATTTTCTAAAATTGTGTCATGTATCAAATACAATGCAAGTATTATATAAGGCATTCTATACATGTGACTCACTGCCATCTAACTAATTTGTCTAACTAACTAATTAATTAACCTCCTAATCTGTTAACTAACAGAATTAACTAACTGCTATCTAACTTGCTAATTAACAGAATAGTTTCAATGATTTAACCAATTCCAACAGGTTATACAGTACAGGACGAGGCATAAGTTTTGAGACACGACGCGTAAGTCCCACAGATCCATGAGGCGCAGTCTCATATATATTCATTTTTATAGTTTTATTACTAATACAATAAGCAAAAGTAAACCTTTCAATGATTTGTTATTTTTATTTGAGATAAGTATTAATAATCAATAATTAAGAAGAAAAGTATTATAAAACTATTTGAGAAATATTATTACACCAATAATAAAAATATGATTTAAAGCAAAAAAAGTTTTAAAAAATATATTTAAAGAGCCGGAGCGTTTACGCCCAGGACTTACGTTTTTATGCTTGGGGCTTACGCCTCAAAATTTACGACTTTTGCCGCAAATTTTACAAGGACGTACGCCTTATGGATCTACGTATTTAATTTACGCCCAAAACGTTTTTGGTATATTCCGTCCCAAGACTCGCCTCAAAAACGTTTTTAAAAACAATGCTCAATTGGATAAGATCATAGGCTGACTATTGAGGATCTTGTTCAGGAGGCTACTATTGGATGAATCGAGGGAGGAAAACTTGTAGTTGTGATGTCAAATCCAACAAGAAAAAAAATTATTAGGTATTACACCTCTAATAGTCGTTGAATTTGATATTACAATATAAGTGAAATACATTCCTAATTAAACAAAATAATAACATATAAAGATTGATTAAACTAGATTCATAGTACAAATTTATTTAACACCAATAAAATATATAACTTTCATCAATTTGCATAGGAATCAAAATAGCTAGATTCACAAGAAATCTAGTAGTGTGCAATAATGTCTTTAACTAGATCTATGTCTGGTTAACTTATTAGTTATTGGTTGTAAAATTAATATACATGTGAAATATCACATTATATTATTTGTTTATAATTCTGCCAATTGCATCTTAAAGTTGTGTGCTTCTTTGAGATAAGATCCTCTTTGTCATTCAATATCAGATCTAGGAAAGGAAAAAAAGAACTTTTTTAAATGTAAGTTCTTGTCTCCCTAAAGAATTAAAATAACATAAACTTTGAATACATATCTCATCTTGCAACATGACTGAAATACACCCTTAAATTTTGTCAAGTTTAAGAGTGTTTTCAATACTTCTCTCGATCTTTTATTAAGAGTTTCGTGGTTGTACAAGAGTTTGAGATCAGTTGATATGTCATGTGGTAGATCGGGGTGTATCTAAGTTTAGTTAATCAAGTAAAGAGAGATTTTTAAGACTATTAATAGTTTTGAGACGAAGTTAATAATCTGCGTCAAGTTCAGAGGTGTTTACCATACTTCTCTCATCTGTATTTTGGATGATTTTTAACTCTTTACTTTATTCAGAGTAAAATCATTTTTTAAAATTATAATTTCTTCAAATATTTTTTTACTACAAAGAAAAAACTAGTGATTTATAGCACATTTGGAGAAAAAGGTCAATTTTTTACCGTTATAATGTGAAAAACTACGCAATTTCTCCCACCTTTTGAATTTTGATCTAATATTACCTCTTAGGAAAATGCCTCATTTTGCCTTGTCCTAAGTGTAATTTTTAACTATAGTAAAAAGTTGAAACGTAAATTTAAACTTTTATTCTCGAAAAAACTTGGACACGTGGAGTTCATTTATTTTATGCTGAAGTTTCATTAATGACAATTATAAATACGAGACAATTATAAATATGAGATTGAATTTTATGAACGACAAGAAAATGAATTGAACCAAAAATTGAACGAATGTCAAAGTTGTTCTATTCAACATAACAAAAGCGCAAACATGAATTCCAATCACAACAACAACAAAATAAGTAGCCAACAAAAACCTCTTTTATTGGTACAAAAGAATAAAGAATTCCACTCATTTCATTCATCTTCATCAAAATCTTGAACTCTTGCATTCAGCAGAAAAGCCTTGAGGAAACCTCTTAGAATCAGCACAGTAATTGTAAACCATGTGTTTGCTCTGCACCCATCGTAGTCTGTTCCGTCCCTTACCATCAAGTTCATGTGTTTGCCATGGCTTCGCGGTGTTTGTTGAACCGATAGACTTACATGAAGAGGCACCTGATGATACTGCACAACCATCAATGTTAATGTTTCTGTAATAAGCAGTGAATGGTGCAAGTGTCCAATCTGTTTTCACACTGCCTCCTTGTGTTGCCCATTCATCTGCATTCCATAAACTGCAGTATAATTTCATTGCTTGACTCTTTGGGAATGGAATTCCGATGCTTTCGTGGTTGTTGAACACTCTAATTGGACTGTTATCTACTAAGAACCTGAATATATCGAAAAATTTAGTAAGATCAAATGTAGTAACACTAATCATCTTAACAAAATATGAATCATTTTAACATGTTGTAGCACGTTATATGACTCTTTTAGGTGATCTGATAGTGTAAAAACTCAGAGTACATATACATTGTGAGGTGATTTTGTGTTAACTTACACTATGCGATGAGGATTCCAGACAATGGTGTAAGTGTGAAACGCGGCAGTTGGATCAAACCAAAGATGGAATTGTTGTTCTTTGTTTCCTTTTCCTTGTGTGTATACATTGGTATGGATAGTGTAAGGCTGGCCAGAGACATTGCCTAAGAACTCGAAATCGATCTCATCATGTCCTTCTCCTTGTGAAGATAACTAACAGAGGGAAAAAAACAGAACATGATGACATGTTGTAATAAGAATGAAGTTCAAATTATAATAAGAGGCCTTAAACTTACGAAGAAAGTTGTTACAGTGCCAGCAGAGTTTCCAGGGACGAGTTTAAGTTGCATATCGAATCTTCCAAAAAGGTACTCATTTTTGGATTGAAAGCCAGAGCCAGAAAGTTTATCAAGAGATAGGGCTAGGCCTTTACCGCCTTCTTGTATTTTACCGCGTCCTTCGCCCCAAGTAATGTCTACATCTCTATAGAAATTACCAGCTGAGACTAGTAATTGGATACTCATTAGTATTGAACTAAGAAGAAGCAATGTTGATGAAAATTTAGAAGACATGATTTTCTAAGATGATGAAATTGTTAAAGAAAAAGTATGTAATGTTGATGTTATTGGTTTGGTTAAATGAGGCTATTTATAGGAGTAAAACATAGTAGGAAGGATCTATTTGTTATGAGAGGGAATATGGGGCAACTGGAGACAAAGGAATGTGAGCTGGAAACTTTAGTTTATTCACAATTATTGTACACCATAATAATTGCTTGCGCGTGGGGTCCTATTTTTTTCGACATGTATTTTAATAGGTAGATGTTAAAATTTCTATAAAGTTGAACAAGTAGACACATGCAGATTACACAACTTAATACACGTTAGACGTCACATAAGACGTGAATTGCCACGTAGGATGTGTGCATCTATTTGTTCAACTTTTTATAAGTTTAAGTGTTTATAACTTTATATACGTTCAACTTTTTATAACTTAACTTGTATAAAGTTGAACAAGTAGACACATGCAGATTAGACAACTTAATACATGTTAGACGCCACATAAGACGTGAATTGTCACGTAGGATGTATGCATCTATTTGTTCTATTTTTTATAAGTTTAAGTGTTTATAAATTAATACACGTTCAACTTTTTATAACTTAATACACGATGGACGTCATCATGGCATACTCAAAATTGAAAGTCATATATACCAGTTGATGCCAAGTTAAAATATATATTTTAATAGATTATGTTATTTTTAATTGTTACATAAATCCACACATCAACAATTTATAGCAAAAATCTACGAGAAATGTAGAGTGCGTATGTACTATTTAAATGTAGGATAAAAGATAAGATATATTTATTAAATTTAAAATAAAGACAAAATAAGAGAGAAAAGAAATAATGCCATCACATTAAATTAATTATTACACAAAACGAAAATTTTTGTTATTACATAACGATGAAATATAATAAAATTTAAATGTAATAATAAAATAACCATTTTATTTATGAAAATAAGATCTAACTTTGATTACCACATCTGAACATGTCTTATGAAATATCCAATAGGATACAGCTATTGTGAAAAATAGAAGGGCATGTGATTGTGTGAATTACTAGGTTTACAGAGTAAATTATGGGCTTTATTTGTATTCTTTTACCACTAAAGTATAGTTTTTATTATCCTATTTTTTGTTTAATTATCCCATTTCTTGGATATTGGAAACAAATGGATCTGAGTAGCATGGAGCAGCTGTTATCTAATTTTCAATCAATTAACTAATATTAGAAACATAAAGATCGTTTGATAAAATATAAAGTGGTCTTATACTACGCGAATTAAATTAATCGGATCAATGATTATATATACCGATAAAAATTAAAAAAGAAATTTCTCTCAATTATGAATATTGTTGTGAAATGAATAAGATCTTTTTCACTCGAAGACAAGCTCAATATTAAAAGATGGTGAATGCATCATTATCTTAAGATAAACGCTAACAAAAATTTAAATGATAGGAGAGGAATACTTGTGTTATACTGGTCACCAATAACGTGAACAATAGTAAAAATACAAATTATATAGGTCAAATATTATTTTTATGATAATATTTAAACTTTAATGAAATAGAAGCAATTGAGAAAAATAACTTAGTGATTAAGGTTGTGTAAAAGATTTGAACGGTGTTAATTAGTTTATCCACTAGATATCAGATATCAAATGATTATAAGGAAAATGGTCTGAAATATATTCGAATTTTGATCGAAATTATTGTAATGATATCAAACTTTGAAAAGAACCTTTTACCCCTGCATTATTTAATAATATATTTTAAAGATATACATGTGCCCACGTGGACATTATAAATATTACATAATTATATACCTTTAAAAGATATTAAGCTCATTTCCATTACTAATTACTAACATTAAATTATTTGATTTCATGTAAACATTTACCCCTAGAATATGGAATCATATCTCAACCCAATAAGTGGCTATACCAAATAACATATCTTTTTTTGTTGTACCAATAAAACATATCTTAATAACATATTAAGTCAATTAGCATATCTTTATATGACATATCTCAACTTAATATGACATAGGTCCAATTGTCCAAACACTTTGAAACATGAAAATAATTTGAGCATAAAATAATGCATATATTATTGAAATATAATTAATAGTTTTTTCAATCATTCTAGTTCTAGGATTCTAATTGTTGGGACCTTTATAATTCTCAATTATCAAGATGGATGCATAGAGGTTTGTGGAGGCTTCACTGGAAATCATGTGCCAGAAATAATTAGTACATCATAGTTTTAATATTTTTTCAACTAACAATGACTAATAATTCATAAAATTTCAAGATTTGTCCAATTAATTTCTAATGGTATATATAGGACAATCTCAATTAATTTGAGATCAAGGCATAATTATTGTTGTTGTTTAATCAATAAGAAGTATGGCAATTAATATGAGTTGTAGTTGCATTTAATAGCGGAACAAAAAATTTTGACTAATCGATGTTAAAATATATAGAAGTAAAAATCAATGAGTGTTGATATATAATTAAAAGAACATTTCTATTTATCTATACCGTATAATTTTTTGACAAAGGCTATCGATTCTCAAGTATGTGTGGCTCCACAGGTTGCATTGAATGATTGGGATACCTTCACCCTTAATTAGAAGTCTTGGGTTCAATCTCTGAAAATGAAAAAAATCATGTTGAAAACTTTCCCTTTGAAATAGCTCTACAAAATGTGAATATAAATTTAATTGAATTTTAATATGAATAACGAACATCGATTGGAAAAATCGAAAAAAACAAACAAATACGTCTTATATACTCGGGAAAGAGTTTTGTTGCTTAGTCCTCTGACATTTATATATACTTTTCTTGGACCAGATCAATTTTAACCTTATAGTAAAAGGATATGTTTGAAAATTACGGTGTAATTTAATTCGGGTAAATTATAGAAATTACATATTTTTAAAGTAAAATTATAATTTATCCCTTACAAGTTTAAACGGATACAATAATATAAGCGTTGATACATTAAAAAGAGGGTCGGATATATTAATGGCCAAAAAATCAAAGCGCTGATACATTGAAAAGAGGGTCAGATACATGCACTGATATATTAAAAAGAGGGTCCGGATATATTAACGATCAAAAATCAAAGCGCTAATACATTAAAAGAGGGTAGAATACATGCGTTGATACATTAAAAGAGGGTCGGATACATTAATGACATTTTTGACTTAAAAGAAAAATGAGGAATTTTGAAGATTTGTAAAACTTATAGGGGACAATGGTAATAAGTAACTAAAAGGTGGGATTCTGTAATTATTCCATTATCACAGAATATTCATCCATATTTTATTATTTCTTTAGAATTATCTGCTCATAACAAGATAGGAGTGTTTAGTTATAACATGACGCATTGTTTTAGTGGCTCGATAAATGAAATTATAATTTTAAATGATCTCTGAAGCCTCTAAATAATATTCAAACAAATCTTCAGCTAAAAAATATAAAGTAATGAACCGAAGCAATATATATAATCTAGATTATTATAGTAATTCATAAATTTTAAGTCGTAAATATAATCGCGATTAGCTAGTGATATTAATCATTATAGATGCAACGAGGTGTGCGGAAGCTCCGGTGGAAGTCACGTGTCAAAAATAATTGACCAAACATTCATAATTTCAATTCAACTAACGATGACCAACTATGCAAAATTTGCCCAATTAACCTAAATTATTTGAATTTTAGGTATAACTTATTTAAATGGACGAACATGGATAATGAACATTCATATATAATTAATTTCAACTGGTTTGAGATTAAGATTGTAGTTATATTTTTATCTCGTCAATAAAAATATGATCGACATGAGTTTAATCTTTTATTGCTTATACAGTATTCGACTAGGCTTATAATTAAGATAGTCAAATTGGTTTATAGAGTGTTCATTAAATAGACAAATATATTTTATGAATAATTAAAATGGATCAATGTTCGTTTTGGATGAAACTATAATGTTTGGTCAAAATTATATTTTTTGGCACATGACTTCTGACATTATTACATATTTAAATTTTGTTATGTTAATATATCCATGCATTATTTTTCATGTAGTTTTGGACCTATGTCGTATTAAGCACCGTCATGAATTATTTTGTACCAAATGTTTGGTATAATCATTTATTGCTGGTTGAGATGCTTCCATAAATGGTTTGCATGGTGAGTTCAACCTATTTTAAGTCATGTAAAATAAAATTTCAAAAAATATTTATAAAATAATGTCACTTGAAATTTAGTTATATGTTTTTCTATTGTTGTTAGTGTTCGAATTAGTTTGAACGTATCTCAATTATTCCATTTAGTATTTGTTATTTTCTATCAGCATAAGCATCGAGTATCTCTATCTAACAAAACTTAAGCAAATGAAAAACAAACCTTTTTTGAATCTGAACAAAAATCTTCATAATTCTCTTTACTTTATTAAACATTAGATCACCCCTTTGAATTATTGGTTACAATTACAAATAAGTAATCGCACCAAGAATGTTGGTAACTATTCTCCGTTTTAGAGCTAGGTCTGAACAAATTTATTTTTCAGGCTACGACATATCGAATCTCAATAATGTACATATCATATAAATTAAAGTTTTGCATGACACCTCATCTTCAAAAGTCTGTCAGTCCTACTTGATCTGTTCTTATTAGCTCGCCCTTCCGTCAAGGGCATCACAAGTACATTTCAACAAAAAAAAAAAAAAAAAAACCACACGCATAGAATAATTCTTGTATGTATCCAATGAATTTAAATAAACTAAGGTTTTCCAGCTCATAGCAAGCCCTTTGCCCATATTTCTCTCATAAAAAAAAAAGGATCCTTCCTATTATATTCTACTTCATATTGCACCTATAAAAAGACTCATTTAACAAAACCAATAACATCAACATTTCACATTTTTTCTTTTAACAATTTCATCATCTTAGAAAACCATGTCTTCTAAATTTTCATCTACATTGCTTCTTCTTATTTCAATACTAATGAGTATCCAATTACTAGCCTCAGCTGGTAATTTCTATAGAGATGTAGACATTACTTGGGGCGAAGGACGCGGTAAAATACAAGAAGGCGGTAGAGGCCTTGCCCTATCTCTTGATAAACTTTCTGGCTCTGGCTTTCAATCCAAAAATGAGTTCCTTTTTGGAAGATTCGATATGCAACTTAAACTCGTCCCTGGAAACTCTGCTGGCACTGTAACAACTTTCTTCGTAAGTTTAAGGCCTCTTATTATAATTTGAACTTCATTCTTATTATAACATGTCATCATGTTCTGTTTTTTTTCCCTCTGTTAGTTATCTTCACAAGGAGAAGGACATGATGAGATCGATTTCGAGTTCTTAGGCAATGTCTCTGGACAGCCTTACACTATCCATACAAATGTGTACTCACAAGGAAAAGGAAACAAAGAACAACAATTCCATCTTTGGTTTGATCCAACTGCAGCGTTTCACACTTACACCATTGTCTGGAATCCTCATCGCATAGTGTAAGTTAACACAAAATCACCTCACAATGTATATATACTCTTAAGTTTTTACACTATCAGATCACCTAAAAGAATCATATAACGTGCTACAACATGTTAAAATGATTCATATTTTCTTAAGATGATTATTGTTACTACATTTGATCTTACTAAATTTTTCGATATATTCAGGTTCTTAGTAGATAACAGTCCAATTAGAGTGTTCAACAACCACGAAAGCATCGGAATTCCATTCCCAAAGAGTCAAGCAATGAAATTATACTGCAGTTTATGGAATGCAGATGAATGGGCAACACAAGGAGGCAGAGTGAAAACAGATTGGACACTTGCACCATTCACTGCTTATTACAGAAACATTAACATTGATGGTTGTGCAGTATCATCAGGTGCCTCTTCATGTAAGTCTATCGGTTCAACAAACACCGCGAAGCCATGGCAAACACATGAACTTGATGGTAAGGGACGGAACAGACTACGATGGGTGCAGAACAAACACATGGTTTACAATTACTGTGCTGATTCTAAGAGGTTTCCTCAAGGCTTTTCTGCTGAATGCAAGAGTTCAAGATTTTGATGAATGAAATGAGTGGAATTCTTTATTCGTTATACCAATAAAAGTTTTGTTGGTTCCTCATTTTGTTGCTGAATTTGTATTATTTATCTATATGTAATGTAATGTGTATGATTTACTTTCTTTTGTTAACTATGTTGTATGATAAAATATTGATCTTTGATGTCTTATAATATGGAGTCACAAATACAAGTTATAACTTAGTTTCAACTGAACTTTTGCCCAGCAAACAAGAATGACCTAGTTTGACTTGACACAGAGTTTAAACAGTTCTTATCAACAATAAATATATAGCAAAGGACCTAGTAGTACATTTGGGTAGCATCATCTTTTATTTCATATTAAACTTTGTTACAACATTCAAATGGAAATACTATATGGTACACCTTTTCCAGTAACACCAGGTTCAGAAAATGGTTTTAATAATTCATAAGGCATAACACCAGCTCCATTTCTATTCATCAACTTACTATCAACATTTCTAGCATCAATAATCCCTTCAAACTCCTTCAATTTCTCCGAAAATACTTCAAACGCCGCGTTAATTACAGGATCCTCAGCCCAATAAGGCTCAATTTTGTCACCAATATATTCTTCATCTGGAGCATGATTAGATAAAACATCCATAATTGCTGTTATTTTTGTTGCTTGAAGTTGTGAAGGTAAGCATTTTATCAATGCCTCCTCAGGTTTATTCAAGAAATTTTCCCATTCTTCATTTGTTGGATCTTCAGTTGGCATTTTTGTCCTAGCAATTGTTGGCCTATTTGGAAAGTAATCTACATATAAAATAGAACACTTCATTATCACTACAACAAAAACAGTTTTTAGCAGGACTATATATACACATTAACTAACAAAGAGTGCTAAAATCATTATAGGGATTAGTTAATTGACATTGGATCTAACATCGTTATAGATTTTATGGACATTTACAAAGAGTTATAATTGCCTCTAAAAAACATATTTAGCAGCAGTTTAGCTATTACCGTTAATCAATTGTCGTTAAAAATCATTTTTGATATAGTGTATATATATGTAGATAACCTACTATAACAAGTTACCATAGTACACAAATATTATAGAAATCATTTATATTGTCAGTGTGTAGAAGTTAAATTGTTTTGAAATGATTTAACTTTATTATATATATACTAAAGGTCAGTCTGATGCAAGAAGCAATCTCACTTCCACATCGGGAAGGGTCGTAGGGTGTAAATATCTAACCAACTAATCTTGACACAAGCATCAGTGATTGATTTCACAGTTCGAACATGTGACCTCTCTAGGTCTCATGAAGACAACTTTACTGTTGCTAGCTCTGAGACTTCCCTTTATTTCATTTATAATATATATATATACCAAGAACAATAAAAAATAATTTTAAAAAAAGGTAAGGTGTGTACCTGCATAAATGTATTGGCCAAAGTTAACTGCTGCATGGTGGCCAGAAGTTACCCAAATCATTGTAGTTATAATACCAATTAAGTCATTTGGGGTTTTTAACTCTGGCCACCATGGTTCATTTTTTTTGTCACCATGGCCAACATTTTTTATCTCTGACCACCAAGCTTGAATCTCTATATCAGATTCAATTACATTTATTTGTGGATAATAATGGTTGACATAATTTGTTACCCATTGTTTAAGTGTGTCCCAAAGTACTAAACCATCATTTGCAAAAGGGTAATCTTCTATTGTTAGTTTTAATCCATATGGTTCATTTGGATCTTCCACAGCCAATCCCCTGTTATATATGCAACAAAATAACATGTTAGTGAAAGGGGGTCGAAGCCACGAGCATAATGTCTGTCCTTTTCGTCAAAAAATTATACTATATAAATTTTTCTTATATATAGATTTTGAATTTCCCTGGTTGTATAGTACTTATCAATGTACAAAAACAACATGTCTATATTAAAGAAAATGAAACGGCCTAGCCCGCTACTGATATTGTCCACTTTTGACCTAGATCCACACAATTTTAAAACATGTCACCAGGGGTAAGGTCTGCTTACTTATATACTTAATAGCTCTCTATAATTTGCATTTTTGTGAAGTAGCCAATTAAGACTTATTATAATGGTTTACTTGCGAATATCTTATAATTGATCTGATTGTATAAATATTATTTACATTATTAGTGCAATAAAATCTATTACTCAAAAATAAATCTTAAGAAAAGAATTAGTGACCATCAAAGATTGCGATGACATGATAAATACCCCTCCATTTTTTATCAAAGATTTGCGTTTGACCCAGTGAATAAAGTTGCTTTTGTTTGGAAGCATTTTAAACGAGATTTTTCAACGCAAATTCAGATTAATTGAACCCCAAAGCGAGGTCAAACACCGTCTGGAAAATAAGACTAGTGATCGATCACCAAATATTGTGATTGAGTGGTAAGCACACCCTTGAATCTTTAACCACATTTCTTGAGTTCAAGTAGCTTATGTTTGAGAGCCCTTTACCCGTAAATTGGGAATTATTATTCAGATCCTAAAATAGATATCAAACACCGAATCGAAAAACAGAAAATAGAAAGATTAATGAATTATTACCTGCTAATAAGGTTTTGTGGGAGTGCCTCTTGGTCAAATCTCCATTCAAGATCATAGGCAACAGAACTAAATTCCATTGCATACTTGCCAAGGGAAAATGAAGTCTCAATAATTCCATTTGCATTAATAAGTGCTTCTCTAGCTAAGGAATTTATCTTCATTGTATGTCTAAAATGAGGATGCAATAATCTATATATTGGGTGCATTGCACTAAGTTGTCTATTTGTTGCTATAATATATGGCTCTGTAGCACAATGAGTCCTTAGCCTGCAAAATTTTGGAAAAAAATTAGCCATAATATTATCAAAATCAAAGAATATATATATGTAATAATTACAATACTCTTTAAGCAATAACAACAACATACTAAATGTGATTCCACATGTGCGGTTTGGAAAAAGTAGAATATACACAGATGTTATCCCTATCTTACACAACTTCAGAGGTAGCTAGTCTTATTTTCATATTACGTATCTTACGTTTTAAGAAGACTTATTTGTAAATATCATTTACTTTTACCTAATCATAGTGTAAAAAATTCTTTACGCTCAAAACTCATTAACAAAAACTATATCAAAAAATGATCTTTAGCGGTAATTAGTTAACGACAATAGCTTAATTAATTACCGCTAAATATGTATTTTTAGCAGCAATTAGCACTCTTTATAAATATGTCCCTAAAATCTTTAGTGATACTGAATCTATTGGCACTGAACTAATGCTGGTAATGACACTGTGTCTATTGATTGTCGTTAAAAGTTATTTTTGATGCAGTAAAAATACATGTATCATCATCACTTACCAATGACTAACTAGTTGGTGATAGCCAGAGTCATGAGCAAGAACATGTGTTTTAGCCAATTTCCATAGCCAAGCACCAGTGGCATTCCAAGTACTTGGGAAATAAGCTTGCTTCCATTGAGGCTTATTATCTATTGGTGGCCTAGTTAGCTCAATAGCCAAAGGTCTCAATGTGCCTTCATGTGTCAAGAAGAATAAAGTTCTTGATCCATATAATATTGTCTTTTTGAGTTCATTCACTTTGTTCACATATGGCAATAATAAATCATGATAATCTAGGATGAACAACTTCTTTTGTTGAACTGCCTGCATTGATTATGTGTAACTCAAAGAGTCAAAATTATTAGAAGGAAGACTTTATAGATCATGTATAATCCAAGGAATATGATATTTTATAGACTTTATAGTCAAAATTTTGATATGTTTATTAACTATATAAATAGGACCAAAAATTCAAGACCACCCTTATAGATGTCATTCTTGCGAATCGATCACCTTATATAATCATGTATAGTACTGGCTTGTCTGTGGATCATTTGCACGGACAGACCAGTACGTTATACATGAAATATAGTCTATATTAAGCTAATGGGGGGTATTATTTTGAAGAATGACCTCAAGAAAGGTCATTTGTGCAAATAAAATAATCCAATCGATCACATGTCTGACTAAATATATCGTATGTTCACAAATAAAACATAAATAATATATTTTTTCTTCCAATTTCAAAAAGGCAAAGGATTTGTTTATACCTCTTCAACAGTCATAGATCCTCCAATTTCAAGTTCAATTAGTTCTTTTGTCATTGCTGATTCAGGAGGTCCATACACCTCAGGACTTAGCTTGCTCTTTAGTGGCCATTCCTGTATTTTCATAAAGTATATGTTTTAGCTCAAAATGCTTCAATCAATTATACATTTATATTTTAATCAAAATGTTTATATATATATATATATATATATATATATATATATATATATATATATATGTGTGTGTGTCCTAATTTATAAAAATGACCTAATTAACCACCCATTCTTCTATAACAAGAAAGATATGAATCCGAAAATGGTCACCAAATGTCAGATCGTGTGTTTATTTCTTCATAGTTTAAATTATTATTTTTTTGTGAAAATTTGGACTGTGCTACTAAATGTGACTTCTAAAAGGGAAAATAGCAGAAATCACAAACTTTTAAGTCAAAATTTATATTTGTTCGTTATAAGTTTATAATTACAGAAATCCCTCAAATTGATACAATAATTTAAGCGCTGATACATTAATTTGATGCGCGAGATACATTAATCGTTAAGTAAGATACATTACATTTTATACATGATACACTAATCTGATGTATATTTTATACATGATACACTAATCGACTACGCGCGATACATTAATCTGATGTGCGAGATACATTAATCTGATGCACGAAAATGAGGGATTTTGGGGCTTTATAAAACTAATAGAGAATAATGTTAATAAGAGAACTTAAATATGAGATTTTTGTCATTTTGATCACCTAATTTCAAATATTTACCAATCACACCAATATGATTTCTTCTACCCGGTATTGGTTTTCATATTCACATAGTAAGGCATTAAATTAAGCGGACACTAAAAGAAAATTGTGTATTACATGGGGCTTTTTCTGGAAATTAATATGAAAATTTGCAGAAAAATAAGTTTTCTGCGAATTTTCATACTAATCTCCAGGAAAATCCTCATGTAATTCACATTATTTTTTTAGAAGGATTTGTAACAATATTGGTATTCATATTCACATTATGTTAGATATTTGTCATGATTTTCTTATCATTATTAAAAAAAAAAACTTCAGAGGAATATATTAAATTTCAAGTGAAAAATTAATTAAATTTAAATTTTTTTTAAAGTAATAACATACCGTGACCAATCGTATACTAAATGGATTAAAACCAGATAAAGTTTGACGAGCAAATTCCACATCTCCTAACCAAGCTAACTTGTCCCCTGCCATAAATATAAAAATATATAATATTATATTTAATTTTACAAGAAATTTTAACCAAATTATCAGTTGTAAGATATTGTTGGATAAATTTAATTACATTTTCCATTATTTTTTTAGTCAACCTAGTTTTTATTTTTTACAATTCCACTAAAATAATGCAAGCGGTATTTGTAGGCTATATTGTTCGAATTCTCCGAAAAAATCATGAAAATTCAAGTAACATAATTTGTATGTACTTACTTTGAAGCAATTGACGGGTTTCAAAGAGCGAGACACTTTTTTGTGTATCAGAAATAGCCTTAATGAGCATTAGTACAACATTAAACATGCCATTTTTCTTATTGTCTTGTCTCGATGCATCGACACCAACGTTGAATAATGAGTCGATAGATGGAAATTGTGGAAACTTGAGGTCGGAATTGGAAGTAACCGTCTCCAATGCCGGGACGACCGCCCGTAGGAGTGAGAAAATAGGGTTGCCGGAGAATGTTAAGCTCTTCACTTCTGAAAATTCTTCATCTCTTGGTACGTATACAAAGTCACTCTTTAATTCAGACAATGGATCTTTATTACTTCTTGGTCGACCAGTTCTACACCTTCTAGGATAAAGTAATTTTTTTCCGCCAAGTACTGGTCTTTTATCATCACCAGTATCATTATCAGCTGGATCTCCGAGATCATTATAAACATCATAGTCATAAATCCTTTCATATTTTTTTCTTTCTCCAAATCCATCACCTCTGAGTGTCACAAGTTCTCTCTCTCTTAACCTTTTAATTCCATTTGGAGTTTGAGATGGTATATATGACTGCAATTGCATGGAAAGAAATATTGATCGTTGAAAATATAAATAAGTAAATAAAAATATAATTATAGCGGTGGATTTATGGTTATACCTGATGAAGAGCTTCAATTTAACTCAACTTAAAATATAAATAAGTAAATAAAAATATAATTATAGCGGTGGATTTATGGTTATACCTGATGAAGAGCTTCAATTTAACTCAACTTACACATTAATTAGTTCATCACTTTCGATATGATTCATTATCAACTAAAATAATTTAGTACTCGGACGAAATTAATTTAGTATAATATATTATGGGGTCGTTTGGTAGGCCGCATTAGAAGAAATAATTTATATATTAGGCAAGGTATTATTGAGTACTACGTTTGGTAGAAATTTGGGCTTATGTATAATCAATTCATGGATTTGTAATACCTCCTACATGGTATTATAGGATGTATAATTACAAATACCTTCCATTTGCAGGTATTAGTAATACATAGAATATGTGTGCGTGTGCGTGTGCGTTTTTTTTTTTTTTCTAATTATTTGTATTTTGAAGAATTTAAAACAATATCCATACATGTTAAAACTTTAACTTGCAATTTTTATGTGTAAATATAGATGGTATTTTACCATTGTTGGCCGTCTTTTTTATTTTAAAAGTAGATGGTTTATCTTTTTAAAATTGAAAAAAATGACATTTTGTGAGTGATTAATTTATTAATATGGCAATTATTATCCTCAAATAATTCAAGTGAAAAAATAGCAAACATGATAACAAAATTGTTCCTCTCATAGCTAGTTCGAAGGTCATAAATAAACAATTTGTCCGATAATTATCTACATTGACCCAATTACCTAATAATTTAAATGTATAATTGAAAAGAAGCTTTTTATAGAGTTTTAATCCAAACACAAGATGAGGTGGAAAATAATGAACCAAACACTTGATAAAAATAAATCATGCATTACTAATTCCTACACTATTAGTCTCTGCAATACTAATCTCTGCGTTATTAATTTTTGTACCAAACGACCCCTAAAACATATATTCAATAACTTAATATTAGAGTTGTCAATATGGGTTAGCCCACCCCATTCGGGTAACCCATACAGGCTTCGACATTTTACGGGTAAGGCCGGGCTATCCCATTTATGGTGTGGGTCGAAAAGCGGCCAGCCCAACCCACAAGTACGTGGGCTACAGGCTTGTCGGGTCAATCCACTTTTTTAAAAATTATATTATATTTAGAATTATTAAATTAAATTATAAATTATAATTTAAAAATATTATCATAAATATCAACAAAACAATATTACATGATGTTAATGTTACTACTTTTTAATCAAATCCACAAATAAAATTATCTTTTTAATATTTATTAAGTTTTTTTTCAAGTAAAAGTATAAATATCTAAATAGAAATATTAACCTAATTGTTTTATGTTTGGACTCTCCCTATTAAATCTCGGGTTAGGTCACGCCGGCCAACAGGCCTAGCCCATATTGACGGCTCTACTTAATGTACATGGCTTATAATTTATTCCATATGATATGTCATACTCCCTCCGTTTAAAAAAGAATAACCTAGTTTGACTTGGAACGGAGTTTAAGAAAAGAAAGAAGATTTTTTAATCTTGTGGTTCTAAATTAAAGTTATGTCAAATGTACCAAAATACCCTTTAATCTTGTGGTTTTAAACATGCAATTGGAAATTTAAAGTTATAATGTTGCCAAAAAAGGAAAGGGGACATTTTTTTTTAAAACAAACTAAAAAGAAAATACAATCATTTTTTTTTAAACGAAGAGAATACCTTTTTTTTTCTACTTTAGAATTGTCTAAGGGAGTGGGAATCCTGTCCGTCCCACTATAAGAACTAGACCAACCTGGATATGGGCCACAAAGGCACGCAAATACTTTATTGGGAAAACATAAATATACCTCTGACTTGTCCTGGATATGGGCCACAAAGGCACGCAAATACTTATTGGGAAAACAGGATAAATATACCTCTGACTTGTCGTAAATGATAGACAGATATCTTTCGTCATAATTTTGGAATATTGATGTCCTTATTATTCAAAAACTAAAGCATATATATGTGTACCCTTTATACTAACTGACATACACGTGTCATAATCTTATTCACCGATTCGACATTTATTAAATGTTGGATCGACGGATAAGATTGTGCTATTTCTCCCTCTTTAGTCTTTCTTTAGAGTAAAGGACATGTATGTTCAAATTTTTGAACAACAGGAACATCAATACTCCAAATATATGACGGAAGATATTTGCATATCATTTACGTCAGTTCGAGATATATTTATTTTTTTCCCCGACTTTATTCGATAAAAAGTCATGTTACTTTAACCAAACACGTTTTTATAGGCCAAATTATATTGTTAGTGACTCAATGCATATAACTTAATATATTCTTCCTCAAAACTATATTTACATCCATTGTGAAATCAATTAGTTCTTATTTTGAACGAAGAAATCTAATCTAATAAATCAAAATTTTAATTATATATATCATATCTCCAATTATTTAATTAGGTTAAAAAAGCAAAGGAGGATTTTTGCAAACCTTGTTGGTGAAGAAAATCCTTTTCTCAAATAAATCAAAATTTTAATTATATATATCATATCTCCAATTATTTAATTAGGTTAAAAAAGCAAAGGGGGATTTTTGCAAACCTTGTTGGTGAAGAAAATCCTTTTCTCAAAATTTGTATGGACCCAAGAGTTGCAAGTAATAGTAATTTTGCCATCAATTACTATATTCTTCACATACATTTCCTTGCGCTCATTTTCTACTAAAATTGCACCAACGTCCCCAAAGTCTTCAGGAAATACAAAATTTGCTTCATAATGTGTCTCGCCATTCACATCTCGTCCACGATTTGCAAATATCCTAATACTTGGTTTCTCAATTCCAGTCTCTTTAAAAATAGATGCATAGAAAGAACAAAATAATTAATAATAATAATAGTTTTAAAAAATACATTTAAATGAAATTGAAGAAATAAGAGGGAGAAATTCATAAAAGAGAAAAGTACATTAACATAAAAGAGATATTAATCAATTTACTTGACTAGTGCATGCCGACAATAGTACAATTATCGTGGAATAAATATTTTTAAGACGCAAGTCTAGAAATCTATTTTTTAAATTTCAGGTTCGAATTAAATAAGTTCACATAAAATAAAATTATCATAATATAATTTATTTTTCCATTCAAACAACTCTTTGTGACAAAAGAAAATTCCTCTTAGATATATTATTATGCTTTAAATAAGTTCACATAAAATAAAATTATCATAATATAATTTATTTTTCCATTCAAACAACTCTTTGTGACAAAAGAACTTCCTCTTAGATATATTATTATGCTTCAAATAAATTGACATATTTTAATGTTTCAAAATATTAAATTCAATAAAAAATAATGGCCACGAACAACTTTTGTTTCTTAACAATAAATATTGTGGAGTATTTTATCCTTAACCATATGTTTAGGTTCGAGCTCTGGGTATGAAGAAATTTCTGTTGAAAGTGTGATTCTTGAATGAGCCGTGTAGTTTGTGGTCCGAATTTATTAGTCAAACCTTCAATATAAACTTCGGACACCAGGTGAAAAAACAAACAAATTTTATCCCTAATCTTAAGTATTAATGGATTATTTTTTTAAAAAAAAAAAAAAACTACCAACAATACGAATTGTGTAGCTTATTCTTAGAGTGTATTTGGTATGAAGGAAAACAGTTTCAGGAAAATGTTTTTTCAATTTTCTCATGTTTGGTTGGGACAAAAGTTTTGGAAAATGTTTTTCAAATTAACTCATTTTCCTCAAAATTAAGAAAAATGACTTCCCTTCAAAAATTAAGGAAAACATTTTCCAAAAGTCTCCTCCAATTTTTTTATTTTTTTTTTACTCCCTTCCCAAAAAATTAATTTTGCTTTTCAAAAATATTTTCAACTATTTTTAAATTCCTCCCCTCCCCCTCCCCCTCCCCCAGCCAGCCCCCACCCACCCCCAACTCCCACAAAAATTAATTTTGTTTTTAAAAACACTATCTACTTCAAATTTTTATTTTTTCACTCCTACCCCTCCCCTGCCCGCACTCACTTCCACCCCACCCCACGCTCACCCCACCCCAAAAAAAAAAAATTTGTTTTAAAAATATTTTTAATTTCATAAATTATTTCTTACTCTAGTAAAAATGAAAGATGTCTCTCAAAAATATTTTTCATACATAAATCAAACACTAAAATTCATTTTCGAAAAATATTTTCTAGTCACCAACCAAACATGAGAAAATAAGTCCAAAATCTACTTGTTTTCCAGAAAAACATTTTCTAGAAAAATATTTTCCATAAAAAACATTTTCCTCCATACTAAACACACCCTTAATCTTTATTGTGTTTCATATTTTACCCTTAATACATAATCATGTCAACACAAAATATTATGACATTTTTAAAATTACATTTTCACAAAGTCTTCTTCTTCTTTTTTTCTCTCTATTTTTTTTCGCATTCCAACAAATATGTTCACATTTGTGCATATTCAAATTTAGGTACATTCACTTTTATAAAAATAACTTTTAGCGACAATAAACATAAACACTAATAAAGAGTGGTATAATCTTTACCGGCATTAGTTAAGTGTCATTAGAACTAATGTCGCTAAAAACTTTAGAGACATATACAAAGAATGATAATTATCGCTAAAAATACATTCATATTTTTTTTAATGTGGTGATTACATAAATAGACACCCAAAGTGACCCCAATTATATTGACTTGGCAAGTAAGTCCTTCAACATGGTTAGTCAAACTGACAACTAAATAATTCAACTCGCTCTCTCGATACAAAAATAATACATAAATCTTGGAAATGTTTGTATGACTGTTATAAGTTGACGTATTCAACGGAGGCAAGTCGAGATGTCTACATATGCATACTCAAAGTTAAAATGTTTACTTGTTACTAGATCAAGCTTTAAGTATATATTAATAAGTATTAAATGAATACTTACTTGGATCAAGTTCAGCAGCAACAATCCACAATAAGAGTGATTTACCAAGCAAATCATCAAGTCCTCTTGATAAACCTAAATTAGTTCCTCCAACTGATTTTTGAACTTTCACCACTACTTTAACACCCATTGATTTATTTGTAGAACTAAGGACAGCTTTAGTGCTATTTGCAACATTATAATGAACAATAAAATTCTTATTATTATTATTTTTACTTAAATTTTTGATAGGAAAATGGTCTAAGATTTCTCTTGAAAAAATGAATGGCTTAGTTCTCCATGGACTTAGAGATTTTGTAGATTGTTGAAGATGAGATTTCAACATTTTTTTCTCTCTTCTTTGGCTCAAGAAGATGTATGGTTTGGTTTGTATTATGGTCTCTAAGGAGTTATCTTTATATAGATGATGAAGTTTTGCTAAGGGAACTATGGTGGTTGTTGTTTTGGTTGTATTTGGCTTGTAAAACTCTAGAATGGATATTACAATAGGTTCAAATGGACGGGCAGGGGTTAAATTGAATGAGTTAAAATAACTTGAGTTAATAAATGGAAACAAAAATATTTGACTATATTTACTAATTTTTCTTATAGTTTAAAATAATTACATATTATCATACTGATTAGTAAATTTATACCAAATTTCAAGTTAGATATACCTAGATATATATATATTTGTATCAGAGGTGTGCACAATTTGGATTAAACCGAAAACCAAATCAAATTAAACCGAATTTTAATTTGGATTCTTGATTTGACTTTGGATTTATAATTTACTTTATTTGATTTTATGGTTTGGTTTTGGATTTAGAAAAATAAAAATCGAAAAAACCGAATTTTATATATATATATATATATATATATATAATGTTTAGAATTAAGTTGGAGTTAACCACTTTTGTCCTTTTTTTTAGTTATTTTAATTATGATTTAGTTTATTTTCTTATGCTTGGACAACATAATTGATATACTTTTAAGTATTGTGTATATATATAAATTTAAAATTGTAAATATAACTTTGTTATGTTTATAATTATTGACAAAACCGATTAACCAAATCGAAAAAGCTCAAACCAAAAAGAGAAAAAACAAACCAAACCAAATTTATTTTGGTTCGAATTGGGTTACACTTCTTCAAAACCAAAAATTAAAAATCAAACTGAATAGTTTAAAACCGAACTAAAAAACCGAATGCACACCCCTACTAGATACAGAGCGAGAAAGTAGAGAGACAAGCGGAATAGAAAGGAGCCAAGCAACAGAGTCAGTTTATCCTAGTACATAGGAACACTACATGTATCTAAGATATTATATGCATTTTGAAAAATAGATGCATAGAGAGACGAGTGAGATAAGCAGAGAGGTGAGTGAGATAGGATAGAGACTCATTATGTCTCAGCATATACCATTTTGATACAATGTATATGAAACAAGTCACACCTAATTTTGATCATATATAATTAATACAAATAATAATTTCAGAAACTCACACAAAAAAAGATATATCATTAGGCTCTAAACTAGTGAAAGCTGTGATGTTGGCCTTAATAAATAGGTGGATCAAATCAAATAGGTGGATACAGTAAGTTAATAAATAGGTGAATTATTGATCCGTCAAAAATTATAAGAGTTGAAACAAAATCTATTTGAGTCGAAATGTAATAGTAATGTGTTATAAGTTCATAAGGCAATTAATTACTTTGACTCAAATGGGCTAAATAATAAATTTATAACTCAGTTGTCCAACTCCTACTAGGTTTTAATTTCTTTGTTTGTCTTCTTATAATTTATTTGTATACATAATAAAATTCATTTTTTAATTGTAATTATGCACAATATATATATATATAATTATTTTTTTAACACTAATACATAATTTTAAGAAAATAACTAATTTATCCGAACCCCACCTAACTCTGCCCCACTTAGTATCACTGCAGGAATGTCGGCTGGAAAAGAGATGCATGTGGCCAAAAATACAAGATTTTTTATTTATGAAAATTGCTTGTTTTTTTCATTTATTAATAATCTTCTATAATAAAGTAAAAAAATGAACCAATAATTAATAATATCTGATTATAAAATAAACTAGAAGATAGATATTTCTCGTTTATCATTTTAACTTCACTACAATTTAACTTCTTTTTTTTCTTGCAATAACGTAAAAAAAAAAAGTTAAGATGTAACAGAAAACCCTTTTTTAGCCTTACACAACAATCGAAACTAAAAATTATTTGTGATCGGTTGGATAAAGTTAATACTTTTATTGTTAAAAAATAAAATTTAGATTTTTAAAAAAAAAATTACGTGTCATTTTTTCAGAAATGATTACTAACTAAGAATAATTTGATTGAAAAGAAAGTTATGAGCCAGGCTAAAAATTATTTATGGTCTGTCGGATAAAGTTATTATATTCTTATTATTAAAAAAATAAAGTTTATAATTTTATTCATTTTACGTGATATTTTTTTTAAAGATGATTATGTAATTAAGATAATTTGATTGAAAAGAAAGCTATGAACCCAACTGGAAATTATTTGTGATATGTTGGATAATGTTATTATTCATATTATTAAAAAATAAAATTTAGATTATTTTTTCATTCTACGTATAACTTTTTTTATTATTATGTAACTAAAAATAATTTGATTGAAAAGGAAACTATGAATGGAACCATCAAAATGGCCTTAACCCATGTGGTCGACTCAATTCGTTATTAGTATAGGATTTTTCAAGTCCATTTGAAGGTAGGGTCTATAAGCTCTGTCCATATAAGTCTGTGGTCCTTGAAGCTTGATCGAGATCAGGCAGGGTCTGTCCATGGGCCAAAACTTTTTATTTATATTAAGGGTAACTTACAATAATTTCACTTGTATATAATTTAATTACTTAAATCACGATATGTTGTAATATTATGAATTTTATTATATTTTAGTACGTCTAGATACATGTATCGCGGAACAGATGGACTCAAAGTTAGGTTAACTTGTTCTAGATACAAATGATCAAAGCAGATTCGCATGTATCTACGGTACATAGATAAATTTTGCGCCCTCGCCTCCCTCCCATCTTGTTTGTCACTCTCTTATCTCGCTTGCATATCTGGTATGCGAGGTACATGTTAGTTACACTATATTTTTTGTTAGTGTTATTGAAACAACACGATCTTTTGTTATATTTGAAAATCTTCTCAGTTTCTTAATATTATAGAATTATAAGTTTGAAAAAAATAAAGGGCTAGTCCACCCCACCCCCCACCCCTCGACCCTTCTAAGGTTAAATTGGAGTGAGCATTTTCGTGTTCTTCTAAATGAAGGAGTGATCCGCCCTAGCCCTTCAAATTTCTTGGCCTACTAGGTTTGGGCCTGGTGGGGCTCTAGCTATGAGTCCGACTGAAATTGTTTATCATCTATTGAATAAAGTTATTATTCTTATTGTTAAAAAATAAAATTTAGAGTTTTCAAAAAAATATTAGATAAGTAGTAACTAAGAATAATTTCCAAAAAAAATGATTAGGTAAATGGTAACTAAAAATAATTTGATTGAAAAGAAAGCAATGAGTATTTAAACGTATCCCTTTTGGATATATCGCTATCCACTTTTGAATACATCCATAATCCCTAATTGGATACATTTCTATTCTATTTCAAATACATTCATATTTCCCCTCGAATGCAATCTTATCACTTCTTTGATGCATCTCTCCCATCTAGCTCATCAAATACATCCATCTCATTAAATAATGTATCTAAAAATAATAAAAATCAAAATTTTTACAGTTAAATTCTTTCAAAATAAAATAATTAGCCCCTAAATATTTGAGATTGTTATAAATTTCGTTAATAGTAAGGGTTACCCGATAAATTTATAATAGACAAACTTTGATTGATTGTGGAAGGACTTATCTTTTGGGGTCCTATGCAAATTGCAAAGTGATGGTAACAGATTTTGTATTATTAGATGTTGAGAGTGTGATTCTTTTGTTTAATAAAAAAAAATGTGTTTGAAATTATGACATTGAAAACTCAACAAGTACTGTCAGTAATTGTCAATCATAACTTTTTTTACTATATCAAACAAGTAAAAGTGAACGAACTTTAAAAATAAATTTAGTTATATTATTTAATTTGAAGAATAGCTCTAAATCATTTCCTTTTCAAAGAATTGTATAAAAAAATTGTACCTAATACTTTGCCTCATACAATTGCATCTAAAACACTCGTTGGAAATAAAAGTACATTGAATTCATATGATTTTTGGTTAAATAAACTGTATCCATTGAATAAATATCATTTCAATCAAATGAGGATACTCTAGTAAAATAATTACTTCAATAATGCACCTTTCCAAGGTAGAAATTCAATGAAGTAAAGTGAAATGTTTTATTCAATGGACTTGTTTTACAAATGGCTACACATAATTATAAGTAGAAGCTAATCAATATGAGTTGTGGTAATTGTTCTATTTTTAATTAGAAATTTCAGGTTTAAGCAGGTATGATTGGGTGCTCGGACACTCATTAACTTCGTTAATATATATATATATATATATATATATGTAAAAATCAAGAGGTATTTGATAAAATTAACATAGAGCAACATTCTATGAATAAATGATGTGATTGACCCATTGGCTCTTTTAGCAGTGTTGTTGAACCAGTGCTCGAATCTCATTGTTAACATGTATTTTTTTTATATTTTTGACTCTGCTATTTTCAGAGCACCCATAACCTTAAAAATTAAAATTCTAAATCCGCCACTAAATTTAATCCTAAAGCCACTTCCATATGAATCATGCAGTACATTATCTGAATTAAGTCGGAGCTCTTAACACAGACTCCAAACATCGAATAGAATCAAAAAAAGTACCAATCAATTTGATGAGTAAGAAAATCATGACTTGTCACAAATCGGTGTCCCCAACTTGTACATGTGACACAGTTTGATTAGGAAGTTTTATCTTCGTTTGATAGTCTGATTAAATTTTATGATAAATCAAATATATTTAAACATAAATTAAAATTTATAATTAAATACTAATTAGGTGATATATCAAAGTTGTCCTGAAAATGTTTAATGTATGCTAATTATATTAGGTTAAAACTTGTTTCATCACGTCACTCAACTCTCATAAAAATGTTTAGAATGTTTGCTAAATCATGTTAGGTCAAAACTTACTTGTATCATCATGTTACTCTGTCGATTCAAATTGTTATGAAAATGTATAAAATGTTTGCAAATCATGGTAGGTTAAAAACTTGCTCACTCTACATTAGATTGATAAAATGGGACCTTGAGGTTATCACAATTGTACTAACTACTATGCCAAATAGGTTTGTGTCCTATGTCCTATGGAGTCATTTGGTATAATACACAAATACGATTCTTAACTTGACATCAGTTGTCAATTATGATATTTAATTTTAGATGTGCACTAGTAGACATTTAAACTGGTATAAAATTGAGCAAATGAACACATTCGTCCTACATGACAATTTTGTCTCCTACATGACATCCTACGTGTATTATGTCATGTAGCACATTTGCGTCTACTTAATAAATTTTATACAAATTTAAGTGTCTACTTGTGCACATTCAAAGTTGAAAGCATAGTTGTTCGTTGAAGTCATGTTAATTAAGGATCATGTTTATATATTATGTCGTTTAAGAAGGTGTTTTGAAAAAAAAAACTTTTTGATTGTTTGAAAAAATAAAAGAGACGAAGATTAGACATTTAAACTAATTAATAATCATAAAGAGAATAAAAATTAGAGAGAATAATATACTGTATGATCAATTATCGGATGAGGCTCCTCTCCATCGTGTCATAATTAAAAATTAAGGTGTCGTTTGGTTGGAAACTAGTTATCTCGGGATTATTTACTTAAATTAAAGTCTTAACCATGATTAGAATTATAACAACTAATTTTTTTATTTTGTTTAAAAAATCATCAAATTCATATTTCTATAATTCTATTGATTACGAGCTCTTCTTTTTTTAAAAAAAAAAATTATATTTTTTGTCCTCTCTTTTGGTCATGTAGTTCTTCCCCCCCCCCCCCTTGTTTTTCTTTACATTTCCATCAAACATTAGAGAAATAGTCATCTAATGCTTAGGCCTTACGGAAATCGTTAGAAAACTAATCAACATATAATGTTAAAATTTAAAATGATTCACAAATTTTAAATATTTTTTAAAAAAGAATGGGTGATAGTTTTTTACCCTTTCAATAACTCAAAACAACATATCTTTTTTAGAACAAGATAGAAAAAGAGTTTTTCGTAACAAAAAAAAAATCGTTTTAAAAAAACCTAAAAAGAGAGAGAAATTTTAGATATATTTACGACTTGAGATAATTTTTAGCTATAATTATGAGATTGACATTAATTAGAAAATATTATAAAGAAATTATTTGTTATTATAATCATAGTTAGGACCTTCCAAACTCCCACCTAACTTCACCTATGTGTATAACATGTGAACATGCTTCAAAAACATTATTTTGAATGAGACAAGATTCAATTAAAACTTTTACATAGATGATGTAAAAGGGATACAAGATAAAAAGATTTAAATATAATTAAGAAATCAAATTAAATTAGAGAAGAACGAAAGAATAATCACACAATTAAAATAAATTAAAGACTGATAAAATATAGATATGCAATTCTCTAATTTGAACAAACAGTTACAAGATTAAATTCAAGGAAAAAGAAAATTCCATTAATACTCTTACCAAAAGATATTCAAGTGAGATCCAACCTAGAGATAGAGGGGTAAACCTATAAAACTCACCAAGAATGTTACCTAAAAATATTGTTGAAAAAAATGATATTCGTTCTATTTTATTTATACTAAGGTTGTCAAAATGAGCTCAAATAAAAGTAACATTTCCAAGTTGTTCATAATTTTACGAACTGAACTCAAGATAATATAAAACTGGGTCAATCTCAATCTCAACTCATTCAAGTCCTAATTCATTTTTAATGGATCTTCAACTTGGCTAGCTTGATCTCCAATTTAGCTTATTTGTAAGACTTTCTTATTTTCATCGCTGCACTGTATATTCTATATTAAATATATAAATTGTTGGGTTTTAAAGTTGTGAACATGAAACGAAGGGTCACTTTGCCGGAGGGTAGTGACCTTTGTGAAAGGTTGTGTCCTTTCTAAAGGGTTGTGATCGTTTGAAAGGTTGTGACTTTTCCAAAGTATTGTGACCATTCTGGGAAGGTTGTCTTCTTTCCTAAGAGTTGTGACCTTTACCCTTTGTTGGCTATAAATAGAGAGGTTGTCTCTCATTTTTCAGCATTGGATTCTTCTCTTCTTTTGCATACATTTCTTACAAAACAAAATCGATCGATCGTGTCTGTATGTGTGATTCGTTGATGTCATTTTGACTTCGTTGAAATTATTGAAGTTTGAGGTACCACTACTTCTGTAATGGTTAATTTGTTTTATCTTGGGAGGAATTAATCTGCAACCTCGGGTACTTGAGGGGATTAAATTTTTTAAGGACACACAATGGATCTGTGGACTCGGATAGTTCTTTGTGTTTTTCTTTCATCTTCTATTATTTTATTTTCCGGTTTGCTAATCTGAATACATGAATTAACAAGCTTAAGAAATTTATATTTATGGTATTTTCTGCGGTAAGGAAATTACTTCTATTTTCTGTGTTCTTTTCGTTGGAAAGAAAGATGAAGAAAAAGAAAATTATATTATCATATGATAAAAGAGATTTGAGATGAATTAGTCGTACTTTAATATGTTCGAGTATATAATCTGTAGTAAGTTTTTCTTGGATGGGTAAGAATAATCTTATTTTCTTCCCAAGTGCATTCAAACATTGCACCCCTTCAGTTTTCTTTTCAATGAGAAAGTTATTTTGTGCATAAAAGTTAAGATGAACACTTTAATGAACATATGTTGTCTCCTAACAATATTTGAACATGAGTTTATTTTCTCGTTGAAATTCAATTTCTTCCAAAGAAAATTGGAATATGATGAAAACTGAGAAAGAAAGAAATAATTTGCAAGAAAAGTGACTTGCATGTAGAATATGACTCAATGAGAGGAAAAATCAGGTTCTATCTTTTTTTCTTCTCTTGATTATTATTTTTCCTATCCTGTATAAGTTATGAGATTTATATCTTAAATGTTAGGATAGATTGTCATTATGTGATGATCTCAGAATATATCTTTATTATTATTAATATGTATTCTGTTTAGAGGAGAGAAAAAAACTTTTGTAATTTTGTACTCCATGTGAAATTTGATTGTTTTGAGACTAAAATCTTCTATTTTTGTTTACTCCATTGATATGAAGAATATAAGAACTTCATGAATAAATCAAAATGTGCATTGGTTCGAAGAATATAGAAACCTCACTAATTTATTACATACTATGTTTGAATGAATAATTTGACTTGAAGAGTACAAAATCTTCGTCAAGAATATTAAGGCTAAAGGATTCGGAAAAGATAAAATCTTCTTCATTAGCTAGAAACAGTGTTGTATTTGTGATTTCTGGAGATTAAAACTTGTGTGGTTTACTATTATGTATGAATGTGAAACTGATTAGAAGAATATAAAAACTTCATCAGAATTCGTGGTTCATTCAGTTAACGATTAGAAGAATAAAAACTTCACCGTTAAACTGAAAACAAGTTGTATAAAGATTGAATCTTTATTGTTAGTATTCTAAATACTAAGTAGAAAGGGAAAAAACATTAGTGACATAAAATTAGTGATTTTGTGCCTATAATAGGTGTCTCTATGGATTAAATCTCCAAAAGAAGGTTTCGTGTTGCCAATGTGAATTTGATGGTATACAATTTGAAAGCAGGAAAAAAATATGTGAAAAATAATTTCAATTACTTGAAAAATATTTTTGAGAACATATTTAAAATGTGGAGGTTCTATACTCGTGATAAAGACAAAATTTGACTTACTATTTAATTTAAATTTGAAAGTACAAGATATGAAATTTGATGACATTCTTGTATTAGGTTAGACCCACAAAATTCTTGGAGTATATTTGATATTGTGGTCGTTGAGTCTCTCTTTACTAGTATATGATATGACTAGTATAAAACCACAAAATTATATTACTCGTTCAAAATAATTGTATTCATTGATGAAAAAGTTTCACTTAACATATTGTGATTTTTCATGAAAAAATATATTTATTAAAATAATTTTTTTTGTATAGACATGAACATTGGTGAAAAGTAACATGTTATGTTTGTGTTGTAAAACAAACATTTGAGTCATATTGCTCTTATTGGACAAATGAGACTATGGTCATGGGTAATTCTATAAAAAATTGAATGCTATGAAAAGGTCCTTCTGAAAAGGACACATGACAAGGTGTTGACTGTAAAACAATGTCTGTATTTGAGAAAATTATAAAAAAAAGTAAAGAACAAAATATTTGTGGGAAAAGGTTACCTCACAGAAGGTTATTTCAAACTTAGTATTTTTGTTTGTTCTTACTTGCTTGACTCAAATTGTTTGTGACATAAATGATTGAGACGTGTCAATTACAAAACCTTGCAAAAATTGATCAACTTAGAGGTTTTGCCTAACTTCTAGTGCAATAAATCAATGTCAAGTATGTGTTGTGGAAATGAATTGGAATACCTTAGAATTGGTTTACACTGACATTTGTGATATAAAGCTAACACCATCTCGTGATGAAAAAAAAATGCTTCATAGATTTTATTGATAATTTCACTATATATTGTTATGTCTATTTGCTGAATGATAAGGATGAAACAATAGAAACATATAGGTAATATAAAACTAAAGTTGAAAAGATTGTCATGATTAGAAGTGGTAGATGTGAAGAATATGAATATTCTATTGCAGAAATATATTTGGAAATGGAATCATCCATTAAATTACTATACATACTCACCTCAATCTAATGAAATTGTTGACAAAAAAAAATCGAACTTTGAAGAAAATATTGAATCTTCTACTTATAAATTTAGGTTTACCACAAAATTGTAGGGAAATGCTATAATTATAGCAAAAGAGAATAACAATTTTTTTTTTATATTCAGAAAGAGAGAACAAAAATTTTTATTTGTTAATAAAGGAAGCAACAAATAGAAAACTATTGTTTGTTAAGAAAGGAAGCAACAAAAAGTTTTGTTTCTTCAGACTATGTTGTATCCTGATAGAAAATTATTTTTCATCCCTTAATATAACTCTTGAAAGATAGTGATTCAACAATTTCCAATACAATTTATTACGTATGAGAAATGAAAATGAGGGAACTATTACCAAACGGGTCAAAATAGGACCTAAGACTGTGGATTGCATGTTCATTGGATATGCTACAAATAGTAAAACATGTTGATTTATGGTTCATACGTTCGAACCGTCGAATAGTCAAGAAAAGAGTCTAAACGATCTTGAAAAGAACCAAAGGAGAATGTACTTAATAAAGAGAGTCAGAGCCGTAGTAAATGTCAATGGACAAATTACTTTCTCCGATTTTTATTTTGTAATATTTCTTCTTAAAAATAAGTCCATATAGTTGAAGAAGATATGCCTTTTGTGGACTCATTCTTTTTGAAAGAGACTGTCAATAATAAGATAAATTCAATTCTTGAGTAACCATACTTGAGAGTTGGTAGATCTTCCTCCAGAAAATAAGCTTTTAAGTTCAAAGTGAATCTACAAAAGGAAAAAATGTTAATGAAACTATTGACAAATACAAAGCAAGACTTGTTTTTAGAAAATAACAAAGCCTTGATTATTATGACATATAATAGCCTCTAACGAAAGTTACATAAATTCAGATGTTGATTGCGCTAGTTGCGAATTTGTCAAAATGGATGTGAAAACATATTTTTTTGGAGGAAGAAACTTACATGGATCAATCTGAGAATTTTGTGGTTCCTGGTAAAGAAAAGAAAGTATGTAAACTTGTTAAGTTACTTTGTGGACTAAAAACAAGCGTCCAAATAATGACATGTGAAGTTTGACCAAACTATGTTGGCAAATGAATTCAAGAACGTGATAAATCTTTTTACATTAAAGGCATCCAAATCACAAGGTCATTGTTTATTTTTATGTTGATGATATGTTGACCATCAAAAAATACATTTATGACATAAATACTACTAATCATATGCTATGTAACTTCGATATGAAAGACATTGAAGTTACTGATGTGATTGAAAAGGTACTTGACAAGTTCAAGTATTTGAATTTCAATACTGTCAAGACTCCAATAAATGTGAGCTTTGTACTTCAAAAAAATGAAGGCTAAAGTGACCCGCAATTGAATTATGCTAGAGTATTGAGAAATATGTGATATATCATGAAGTGTACACGATCATATATAGCATGTGCTATTAGTAAATTGAGTCGGTTCACAAGTAATCTCAATAAAACTCATTTGATGACAATGAAAAGAGTATTGAGTATTTAACAACATACTTAACAGACTATTGCTTTGCATTATAACTAGTATTCAACAGTATTGGAAGAATATAGTGATGCAAATTGAATCACCAGGTCAAATAAAATAAAATTCACGAGTGGATATGTATTTACTCTTGGTGGAGGAGCAGTCTCTTAGAGATCGTCTAAACAGAAATGTATCGCTCAATTTACTATGAAATTTGAATTTATCACTCTGGATAAGAACGGTGAAGAAGTTGAATGACTTCGAAATTTCTTGAAAGATTTTTGGCCCAAATTTTTAACTCCAGTACATACAATGTGAGAGTTAATTTGCAATAGGTTGGACACGGAGCATGATTTATAACGAAAGGTCTCGTCATATATGACGTAGACATAATATCGTTAGAGAACTACTCTCTAGTGGAATTATCATAATTGACTATGTAAAGTCAAAGGATAATATGTCAGATTCACTTATAAAAGGCTTAACTAGAGAGGGAGTTGATAGATTATCAAAGGGAATGGGACTATGGCCGAGGACAAGTCATTGTGACGGTAACTCTACCTAGAAGACTGGAGATCCTAAGATCTAGGTTTAAGGAGATCAAACAAAGTCATTAATGACGATTCAACATTGTCAAAATATTTTTTTATTCCATTCTCATGATAAGACAATGTCCAGTAACAAGGATAAAAACATATTGATTTTTTAATGGTTTCTATTTGATACAAGGTATATCAAATGGTGTATCTAAGGGATAACACATTTAGAAATCACCTATGTAAGTGTGAAGTGTAAGCAACTTCAAGGAGAATTCGGTAAGGCCAAGTTCTCTAAGCACTTATTAACCGAGATGTGTTCATTGATGAACGAACAAAACATGAGAACCAAAAACTAATTCAAGGGTTGATTGTTGACTTATGTTGTCCAGGTATACACCAAAGCTCGACGGTTCAAAGATATCAAATCTACCAATTGACCGAGTATATTCGATATATTCATTACGAAAAAATTTAGAGGGAAACCTACTTATTCAGATGCTATAGACCCTTACTTACGAATCACACAGTTTTTTATGTATATGTTTTTAAAAAATAGTCATTCCCTATTCATGTGGGGGATTATTGGGTATTAAAGGTGTGAACAGGAAATGAAGGGTTCACTTTGCCGTAGGGTTGTGACCTTTATGAAAGGTTGTATCCTTTCTAAAGGGCTGTGTCCGTTTGAGGTTGTGCCTTTTCCAAAGTATGTGACCTTTCTGGAAGTTTATCTTCTTTCCTACGAGTTTGCGACCTTTCCCCCTTGTTGGCTATAAATAGAGATTTGTCTCTTATTTTTCAGCATTGAATTCTCCCCTTCTTTTGCATACATTTTTACAAAACAAAATCGATTGATCGTGTCTGTATGTGTGATTCATTGCTGCCATTTTGAGTTCGTTGAAATTATTGAAGTTTGAGGTACCGCTACTTCTTTAATGGTTAATCTGTTTTATCTTGGGAGGAACTAATCTTGCAACCTCGAATACTTGAGGGGGAATTAGCATAAATTACTATGCACGTCAATCTTCCATAATTTATCCAAACCAAACACAAAAGAGATCGAATACACCAACAACAAATCTTTAAAAAAAAAAAAAGAATTGCACCAAATAAAACACATATATAATGTAGAAAGGTATATATAGAGGATATAATAAGATCTTTATTTATTAGGAATTCAAATTCTAAAATATTTTATTTTATCTTAAATGCATTTTATACAAGATGAAAAGTAGTTAAATTAAAAAAACAATTTATATTAATGTAGTTTTCTTTTTAAATTAAAAAAATAATAAAAAGGGCATGTACTATGTAATAATATAATTTTATATTGATTGCTCCAGAAGGGGGTTTGTAAGAGAGACACCAAAATGAACAGATTAGGGTTTGAGTATGAATAACCACCGGGGATCGGACCAGATAGATGGGTCATGT
>CM040629.1:5145168-5161622 GCA_022817965.1 Solanum lycopersicoides
CTATATAATAAATAGCTAGTGGTAGTAACAAAGATGGCTGTTTAACATATACTTTTCCATCTTCACCAAAAAAAAAAAAAAAACTAAAGACTATAGTAGTTCATCCTTATACAATAATGACAATCAGGAAGAAGCCAGTGACTAATTGGTTTATCCCTTTACTAGACCATCTGTTCACAAGGGCCATTTCGAGTTTCCGAACCTGTAAGAACCAAAACGAAAGGAAGTGAGGCGGAGGCAGAAGTCCAGATACTAGTGGTCGAACTCAGTAGCTTTTGGTTAAAGCATGTACTTGTATTATAATAAATTAGTTAACTATGTACCGAAATTAAATTTAGAACCCAATTACCCTAGACATCCAGGAGGTAAATGAGTGTGCCTACCACTAAACTATCTGCCTTTGTTGTGTGAAGAGTGTTCAATTTATAATATATCCAGATATTAGACTATATTTTTGCCTATATATCCGATATAATTTTCCGACGAAGGGTGTTCATCTGACCAACCTTACCAGGCTGTAGTTCCGCCTCTGAACCCAGTGTAGTCCCCACAAGTGTGGTTTCGGGAGGTAGAATGTACACCTTACCCTCTTACCTTCGAGAAGGTGGAGAGACTGTTTTCGAAAGACCTTTTCCCCTATTCGGTATACATGCCAATTCTATTGAAGACAGGTAGTTTGATGCAAAGGGGTGATCTAAAACAGTTTTAGGCATCAAAAGATGGCCTCTGATGACAAATTTGTAGTTCAGCTGAGGTTTTCAAGTATAAGAGAATGGGAAATCCTCTCTACAGTCAATAACAAGGATTTAACTTTGAGATGAAATCCAGTAAAGAAAAACCATCAGTAGACAATTAAACAGGTACCAGTAATGAATCTTATCGATGTCTGTCTTGGTCAGAGGACTAAAAGAGAACATGGCTAAGAAGCCCCTTCGGAGATAACCGATAATATTGAAAGTTGAAACTATACAGAGAAGAATTAACATGGGCTTTGCACAAGGATGTTACACACAGATTGAGAAATGGTCGAAACTTAAAAAAACTTTTCAGGAAAAAAGAAAGCGGCACTCATAGATAGAGGATCAGCTTAAACTTTCAACTTGCTTGTTCCATGTGAACACAAGCTACAAAGTTAGAGAAAAAGCTTACGTTTGGTAGTCCAAGAGAACTTATAACACAAATAGTCAAAGCAGTTGGATAATCTATTTTCCGTTTTTTATACCCCTTAGTAAATTGAAATTTTATAAATCACATGTCAAAGGAGTAATGTAATCAATATTGATTCATTAGAATAAATAAAAAGTTTTATTAGGTTCATCAGAGAAGGCAGGTTTCAGAAGCCTTACCTGCTTCACAATAAATGGTTCCTGTGAGAGACTTAATGGTGCTGTCAAAATAGTAAGAAAACCATTTCTGTTTCCAAAAACTATGTCAGTGAGAGGCCGATCACCCACCTGCAAAAGACGCTAAATGAGAAAAGGATCGAGAAACCTTAAAAAAATAAAGGAAAGAAGAACCACTTCTACCATAATAAGTCTCGAGGATTTGCAACCGAATTGCCTTTCAATTTCTTCAGCTGTTCCAGCTGGCTTCTTCAACCCTATATTTAGTGTTAATCAGCATATACAAGTCGCAGTAACTCAATGCTATGTTGTTCGGATCTTCAAAAAGTGTTGTTGCACCGATGTCGGATCCTTCAAAAATACTCTAGTTTTGGAGGATACAACGTGCACCCCGTTCCATTTTGTGAAGAGTCTGAGCAACATAGAGGTTGGTTTAAGTGATAAAAGAGATTTACGATACAAAGGCTACCGTGGTAAATAAGTAATTTGAAAAGTTATAGTCCCCATCAAAGTTTACATTACACATAGAGGCGGAGGTAGAATATTCACAATGGGTTTGGGCGAACTCGGTAGTTTTTGCTTAGACCTTGTATTTGCATGAGGAAATCTGTTAAGTATACTGTAAATCCAATAACGAAGACAAGCTATAGGTGAAATGACAGTTCGAACCCCATAAACTCGCCTCTGATTACACACTTGTTTGATCCAATTCAGCTAATAATATTATCCTACACAACTTTCAAATCTTTCAAGAACTCAACTTCATGTAATTCCTCATACTTTAAAACTTTGATGTGATGCTTTCGCTATCAAACTAACTTTATAATCAATACTTCAATGCTTACTTCAAATGTAAGTAAAATAACACGTAACGTCTTAAATATGTCCTAATCAAACACCGTCACACAAGAGCGGATGCAAGTGATCCAAATAGCATAGGCATAGAGAGGAACAACTTACTATGTCTAATGACTTTTATTCCGATTGCACGTTCAAGAATCCGAGCTTTTCTACCATCAGGATCATATTCAGCTAGTCCTACAAATTCCCAAATCATCAAACACTCAGTTCTGCAGAAAAACAAAAAAAGAAAAGAAACACCTTTAAACTTCAAAGCTACAAGAAAAAACACGATACCAAATATGAATTCCTAATGAAATTTACCCGCGGAGTTGCTAAAAACAGCAATGTTGTTGCCAAACAAAGCTTTACACTGTTCCATTGATGAAGCAAGAGGAGACCACAAGTTCAAAGAATAAGGAACAGTAATTGTATTGTCCTTATCGAAAACCACGCCTTCGAATCCCCTTCTCTTCAGCTCAGCCCAATCAATATACCTTATATCTTGCACAAACACATGTGGGATTGCCAAATGCTTGTCTTTACAAAAAATCCCAACAGAAAAAGAAACCCCCTCTACATTAATCCTCTGCCCCAATGCAGCTTTAATCCTTGCCCACAAACTGTTCGATCGAATGCCCGAATGAACAATCACTTCAACTCCCTGCTCTTTCACATCATTTCTATAATGGGGTTTCTCTTTTTCAACAGAAAAGTTCATTTCTTGCCAATATACATCTTTCTGTCTAGTATGCTTTTCTTGTTCTTGGTGACAACTATGTGTATAAGTAACAAGTGTTTTCTTGAAATGAAGTGAGTGTTTGAAGGGAAATTTGTTAGGAATGTAATGGAAGTAAGTGTTCCATGGTGTAATTGAAGTAGATTGCATAATCAAGAATCCACCAAAAAAATTTATTGTTGTAGTTTGATTAAGGAAGTGTATGTATAATGTGTATAGATAAGGTAAAGTTTTTAATGGGATCTCCATGTATGTACATCATTCTACATTTGTCACAAAAAACAGGGTGGGGTGACAAATAATGTTGTCTTTGGCTTGTAGCCACTCAAATTTGAGGGACAAGACTTTTAGTTGGAAATTTGATGAAGTTTTGAGAAATTTGGGCTTGAGTGTATATTGTTGGCAAGAGGTTTGTAATCATTGGGCCTATATGAACTTATGGAGGCTTCATTTCAATAGTCACTCATTTTTTTTTATCGAGTTGTTTCTAGATACACTATATTTGCCTCTAGATATAATGTATCTAGCGAATGTGTTTCACCTCTCTCCCTCCCTCATCCCTCTACTTCTCTGTATTTGTGTTTCACACTTTCATGTATCGATGTATATAATATCAAATATGCATTGACGTATCCTATGTATTTGCGTGTATTCAGTATCAATTTCATGTCCCCAGTATAAAAGATGCATTGATATATCTAGTGTATATGTGCATAGTTACAGACTGGTTCTAATAGGGCACTGTTATATTCAGTATATATGTGATGTATCTATACATAAATACATCTATTTCGTATCAATTTTGTGACATGTCTATGAATTGATACATACTTATAACAAGACAAAGTTATAGTTGTTCAAATATATGTATTTATGTGTAGATACATGTATTTGATGTAATTATGTCTTAACTATATACTTAGAAAAAGACGAAGATGAAGACATAATTATCTTGGTCATGTATTTGTGCATATATATATATATATATATATATATATATATATATATATATATATATATATATATATATTACTTAATTGTAGTGTTTTAAAAGCTGGGGGCATGAGGCGAGGCGTTTTAGACAGTTCAAGGAGAGGCGTAAGCTTCGAGACACGGGGCGTAAGTCCCACGGATCTATAAGGAGTAGTCTCATGTATATTCAATTTTATAGTTTTATTACTAATACAATAAGCAAAAGTAAACCTTCAATGATTTGTGGTTTTTATTTGAGACAAATATTAATAATCAATAATGAAGGGAAAAAAGTATTATTATTACTATTTGAAAAATATTATTACTCCAATAATAAAAATATGATTTAAAAAAAAGTTTCAATTTTTTTTTTTGAAGTGCCCGAGCATACATTTTTACGTCCAAGACTTACGACTCAAATTTTAGGACTTACGCCTCAAAATTTAGAACCTACGCCGCAAATTTTATAAGGACTTGTGCCTTATGGATCTACGTATTTAATTTACGCCCAGGATGTTTTTGATACGCCCCGTCTCAAGACTCGCCCCAAAAATATTTTTGATTACAATGCTCAATTAGATGAGATCATAGGCTGACTATTGAGGATCTTGTTCCGGAGGCTACTATTGGATGTATCGCGGGAGGAAAACTCGTAGTTGTGATGTCAAATCCAACAAGAAAAAATAATTATTAGATATTACACTTCTAATAGTCATTGAATCTGATAATGTAATATGAATAAAATACACCCCTAGTTAAACAATATAGTAATATATAACGATGGATTAAACTAGACTAATAGTACAAATTTATTTTACACCAATAAAATATTTAACTTACATCAATTTGCATAGGAATCAAAATAGCTAGATTGACAAGAAATCTAGTAGTGTGCAATAATGTCTTTGACTAGATCTCTGTCTGATTAACTTATTAGTTATTGGTTGTAAAATTAATATACATGTGAAATATCACATTATATTATTTGTTTATAATTCTGCCAATTGCATCTTAAAGTTGTGTGCTTCTTTGAGATAAGATCCTCTTTGTCATTCAATATCAGATCTAGGAAAGGAAAAAAAGAACTTTTTTAAATGTAAGTTCTTGTCTCCCTAAAGAATTAAAATAACATAAACTTTGAATACATCTCTGATTATTGAAATACACTCTTAAATTTTTGTCAAGTTTAAGGATATTTTCAACACTTTCCTCGATCTTTTATTAAGAGTTCTGTGGTTGTACAAGAGTTTGAGACCAGTTGCTATTTTATAAGGTAGATCGGGGTATATCTAAGTTTAGTTAATCAAATAAAGAGATATTTTTAAGATTATTAATAATTTTGAGACGAAGTTAATAATCTGCGTCAAGTTCAGAGGTTTTTACCATGCTTCTCTCATCTGTATTTTGGATGATTTTTCACTCTTACTTTATTCAGAGTAAAAGCATTTTTTTAAAATTATAATTTCTTCAAATATTCTTTTACTACAAAGAAAAAACTAGTGATTTATAGCACATTTGGAGAAAAAGGTCAATTTTTACCGTTATAATGTGAAAAACTAAGCAATTTCCCCCACCTTTTGAATTTTGATCTAATATTACCTCTTAGGAAAATGCCTCATTTTGCCTTGTCCTAAGTGTAATTTTTAACTATAGTAAAAAGCTGAAACGTAAATTTAAATTTTTATTCTCGAAAAACTTGGACACGTGGAGTCCATTCATTTTACTCTGAAGTTTCATTAATAATAATTGTAAATACGAGATTAATTTTATGAACGACAAAAATATAAATGAACCAAAAATTAAACGAATGTCAAAGTTGTTCTATTCAACATAACAAAAGGGGCAAACATGAATTCCAATCACAACAACAACAAAATAAGTAGCCAACAAAAAACCTCTTTTATTGGTACAAAAGAATAAAGAATTCCACTCATTTCATTCATCAAAATCTTGAACTCTTGCATTCAGCAGAAAATCCTTGAGGAAACCTCTTAGAATCAGCACAGTAATTGTAAACCATGTGATTGCTCTGCACCCATCGTAGTCTATTCCGTCCCTTACCATCAAGTTCATGTGTTTGCCATGGCTTCGCGTTGTTTGTTGAACCGATAGACTTACATGAAGAGGCACCTGATGATACTGCACAACCATCAATGTTAATGTTTCTGTAATAAGCAGTGAATGGTGCAAGTGCCCAATCTGTTTTCACTCTGCCTCCTTGTGTTGCCCATTCATCTGCATTCCATAAACTGCAGTATAATTTCATTGCTTGACTCTTTGGGAATGGAATTCCGATGCTTTCGTGGTTGTTGAACACTCTAATTGGACTGTTATCTACTAAGAACCTGAATATATCGAAAAATTTAGTAAGATCAAATGTAGTAACACTAATCATCTTATGAAAATATGAATCATTTTAACATGTTGTAGCACGTTATATGACTCTTTAGGTGATCTGATAGTGTAAAAACTCAGAGTATATATACATTGTGAGGTGATTTTGTGTTAACTTACACTATACGATGAGGATTCCAGACAATGGTGTAAGTGTGAAACGCTGCAGTTGGATCAAACCAAAGATGGAATTGTTGTTCTTTGTTTCCTTTTCCTTGTGAGTACACATTGGTATGGATAGTGTAAGGCTGTCCAGAGACATTGCCTAAGAACTCGAAATCGATCTCATCATGTCCTTCTCCTTGTGAAGATAACTAACAGAGGGAAAAAAAACAGAACATGATGACATGTTGTAATAAGAATGAAGTTCAAATTATAATAAGAGGCCTTAAACTTACGAAGAAAGTTGTTACAGTGCCAGCAGAGTTTGCAGGGACGAGTTTAAGTTGCATATCGAATCTTCCAAAAAGGTACTCATTTTTGGATTGAAAGCCAGAGCCAGAAAGTTTATCAAGAGATAGGGCTAGGCCTTTACCGCCTTCTTGTATTTTACCGCGTCCTTCGCCCCAAGTAATGTCTACATCTCTATAGAAATTACCAGCTGAGACTAGTAATTGGATACTCATTAGTATTGAACTAAGAAGAAGCAATGTTGATGAAAATTTAGAAGACATGATTTTCTAAGATGATGAAATTGTTAAAGAAAAAGTATGTAATGTTGATGTTATTGGTTTGGTTAAATGAGGCTATTTATAGGAGTAGAACATAGTAGGAAGGATCTATTTGTTATGAGAGGGAATATGGGGCAACTGGAGACAAAGGAATGTGAGCTGGAAACTTTAGTTTATTCACAATTATTATTGTGAACCATAATAATTGCTTGCGCGTGGGGTCCTATTTTCGACGTGTAGATGTTTAAGTTTATATAAAGTTGAACAAGTAGACACAGACGTTTTACGCGACTTAATACATGTTGGACGCCACATAAGACGTGAATTGCCACGTAGGATGTATGCATCTATTTGTTCAACTTTTTATAAGTTTAAGTGTTTATAACTTAATACACGTTCAACTTTTTATAACTTAATACACGATGGACGCCATCATGACATACTTAAAATTGAAATTTGTATATACCAGTTGATGCCAAGTTAAAATATATGTTTTAATAGATTATGTTGTTTTTAATTGTTACATAAATCCACACATCAACAATTTATAGCAAAAACCTACGAGAAATGTAGAGTGTGTATGTACTATTAAAATGTAGGATAAAAGATAAGATATATTTATTAAATTTAAAATAAAGACAAAATAAGAGAGAAAAGAAATAATGATGCCATCACATTAAATTAATTATTACACAAAACGAAAGTTTTTGTTATTACATAACGATGAAAAATAATAAAAAATAACCATTTTATTTATGAAAATAAGATCTAACTTTGATTACCACATCTGAACATGTCTTATGAAATATCCAATAGGATACAGCTATTGTGAAAAATAGAAGGGCATGTGATTGTGTGAATTACTAGGTTTACAGAGTAAATTATGGGCTTTATTTGTATTCTTTTACCACTAAAGTATAGTTTTTATTATCCTATTTTTTGTTAAATTATCCTATTTCTTGGATAACGGAAACAAATGGATCTGAATAGCATGGAACAGCTGTTATCGAATTTTCAATCTAAATACAATTAACTAATATAAGAAACATAAAGATCGTTTGGTAAAATATAAAATGGTCTTATATAACGCGATTTAAATTAACCGGACTAATAGTTATATATATACCAATAGAAATAGAACGAGAGGTTTCTTTTAATTATGAATATTATGGTGAAATGAATAAGATCTTTTTTCACTCGAAAACAAGCTCAGTACTTAAAGATGGTAGAAGCATCATTATCTTAAGATAAACGCTAACAAAATAGGAGAGGAATACTTGTGTTAGAGTGGTCACTAATAACGTGAACAATAGTAAAAATATAAGTATATAGGTCAAATATTATTTTTATAATAATATTTAAACTTAACGAAGTAGAAGCAATTGAGAAAAAAAACTTAGTGATTAAGATTGTGCAAAAGATATGAACGGTTTTAATTAGTCTATCCACTAGATATCAGATATCAAATGATTATAAGGAAAAATGTCTGGAAAGAAATATTCGAACTTTGATCAAAATTATTGTAACGATACCAAACTTTGAAAAGGACCTTTTAGCTCGTATACTATTTAATAGTGTATTTTAAAGTATGTGCCCACATGGACATCATAAATATTGCATAATTATAAACAGTAATGCGTCAACGTGGATACATCTATACCTTTAAAATACACTATTAATAGTGTAGGGATAAAAGATCCTCCATAAAATTTGATATCGTAACAACAATTTTGATCATAGTTAAAATAATTTTCAGATCCTTTTCATATGATTATACATACTAATAGATCCATTGGTAAATATTTACCAACACTCGATATGTATATATACCATACTAAAAATCTTAAAATATTTAGCTTCGCATACAATTTAGAAGATATTGAATTCAATTCGATTACTAATTATTAAGATAAAATTATTTGATTTAATGTAAACATTTACCTCTAGACTATGGAAGCATATCTCAACCCAACAATTAAGTGGCTATACCAAATAGCATATCTTTTTTTGTTGTACCAATAAAACATATCTTAATAACATATTAAGTTAATCAACATATCTTTTGTGACATATCTCAACTTAATATGACATAGGTCCAATTGTCCAAACACTTTGAAACATGAAAATAATTTGAGCATAAAATAATGCATATATTATTGAAATATAATTAATAGTTTTTTCAATCATTCTAGTTCTAGGATTCTAATTGTTGGGACCTTTATAATTCTCAATTATCAAGATGGATGCATAGAGGTTTGTGGAGGCTTCACTGGAAATCATGTGCCAGAAATAATTAATACATCATAGTTTTAATATTTTTTCAACTAACAATGACTAATAATTCATAAAATTTCAAGATTTGTCCAATTAATTTCTAATGGTATATTTAGGACAATCTCAATTAATTTGAGATCAAGGCATAATTATTGTTGTTGTTTAATCAATAAGAAGTATGGCAATAAATATGAGTTGTAATTGCATTTAATAGCGGAACAAAAAATTTCGACTAATCGATGTCAAAATATATAGAAGTAAAATCGCATAAAAATTAATGAGTGTCGATATATAATTTAAAGAACATTTCTATTTATTTATATCGTATAATTTTTTGACAAAAGCTGTCGATTCTCAAGTATGTGTGGCTCCACAGGTTGCATTGGATGATTGAGATACGTTCACCCTTAATTAGAAGTCTTGGGTTCAATCTCTGGGATTGAAAAAAATCATGTTGAAAGCTTTTCCTTTGAAATAGCCTACAAAATGTGAATATAAATTTAATTAAATTTTAATACGAATAACGAATACGGAGTGGGAAAAAACAACAACAAGAAATACGTCTTATATACTCGGGAAAGAGTTTTGTTGCTTAGTCCCCTGACATTTATATATATTTTTCTTGGACCAGATCAATTTTAACCTTATAGTAAAAGGATATTTATGAAAATTACGGTGTAATTTAATTAGGGCAAATTACAGAAATCACATGTTTTTAAAGTAAAATTATAATTTGTCGCTTAAATGGATACAATAATATAAGCATTGATACATTAAAAAGAGGGTCGGATACATTAATGGCCAAAAAATCGAAGCGCTGATACATTGAAAAGAGAGGCAGATACATGCGCTGATATATTATAAAGAGGGTCGAACACATTAATGGAGGGTCCAGAAATATTAGTGACCGAAAAATTGAAACGCTGATACATTAAAAGAGGGTCGAATACATGCGTTGATACATTAAAAGAGGATTGGATACATTAATGACATTTTTGACTTAGGAGAAAAATGAGGAATTTTGAAGATTTGTAAAACTTATAGGCGTCAATGGTAATAAGTAACTAAAAGGTGGAATTCTGTAATTATTCCATTATCACATAATATTCATCCATATTTTATTATTTCTCTAGAATTATCTGCTCGTAACAAGATAGGAGTGTTTAGTTATAGCATGACACACTGTTTTAGTAACTCGATAAATGAAATTATAATTTTAAATTATCTCTGAAGCCTCTAAATAATATTTCAACTAACCTTCAGCTAAAAGATATAAAGTAATGAACCGAAGCAATATATATCATTTAGATTGTTATAGTAATTCATAAATTTTAAGTCGTAAATATAATCCCGATTAGCTAGTGATATTAATCATTATAGATGCAACGAGGTGTGCGGAAGCTCCGGTGGAAGTCACGTGTCAAAAATAATTGACCAAACATTCATAATTTCAATTCAACTAACGATGACCAACTATTCAAAATTTGCCCAATTAACCTAAATTATTTGAATTTTAGGTGTAACTTATTTAAATGGACGAACATGGATAATGAACATTGATATATAATTGATTTCAATTGGTTTGAGATTAAGGCTGTAGTTATATTTTGTATCTCGTCAATAAAAATATGACCGACATGAATTTAGCCTTTTATTGCTTATACAATGTTTGACTAGGCTTATAAAATAATCAAACTGTTTTATCGCGTGTTAATTAAATAGACAAATATATTTAATGACTAATTAAAATGGACCATGGTTCATTTTGGATGAAACTATAATATTTGGTCAAAATTATATTTTTTGGCACATGACTTCTGACATTGTTACATATTTAAATTTTGTTATGATCCATGCATTATTTTTCATGTAGTTTTGGACCTATGTCGTATTAAGCACCGTCATGAATTATTTTGTACCAAATGTTTGGTATAATCATTTATTGCTGGTTGAGATGCTTCCATAAATGGTTTGCATGGTGAGCTCAACCTATTTTAAGTCATGTAAAATAAAATTTCAAAAAATATTTATAAAATAATGTCACTTGAAATTTAGTTATATGTTTTTCTAATTGTTGTTATTGTTCGGATTAGTTTGAACGTATCTCAATTATTCCATTTAGTATTTGTTATTTTCTATCAGCATAAGCATCGAGTATCTCTCTATCTAACAAAACTTGAGCAGATGGAAAACAAACCTTTATTTGTATCTGAACAAAAATCTTCATAATTCTCTTTACTTTATTAATCATTAGATCACCCCTTTGAATTATCGCTTACAATTACAAATAAGTAATCGCACCAAGAATGTTGGTAACTATTCTCCGTTTTAGAGCTACATCTGGACAAATTTATTTTTCAGGCTACGACATATCGAACCTCAATAATGTACATATCATATAAATTGAAGTTTTGCATGACACCTCATTTTCAAAAGTCTGTCAGTCCTACTTGATCTGTTCTCATTAGCTCGCCCTTCCGTCAAGGGCATCACAAGTACATTTCAACAACAACAAAAAATAAACAAATAGAACCCCACACGCATAGAATAATTCTTGTATGTATCCAATGAATTTAAATAAACTAAGGTTTTCCAGCTCATAGCCCTTTGCCCATATTTCTCTCATTAAAAAAAAAGGATCCTTCCTATTATATTTCACTTCATATTGCACCTATAAAAAGACTCATTTAACCAAACCAATAACATCAAAATTTCACACTTCTTCTTTTAACAATTTCATCATCTTAGAAAATCATGTCTTCTAAATTTTCATCAACATTGCTTCTTCTTAGTTCAATACTAATGAGTATCCAATTACTAGCCTCAGCTGGTAATTTCTATAGAGATGTAGACATTACTTGGGGCGAAGGACGCGGTAAAATACAAGAAGGCGGTAGAGGCCTTGCCCTATCTCTTGATAAACTTTCTGGCTCTGGCTTTCAATCCAAAAATGAGTTCCTTTTTGGAAGATTCGATATGCAACTTAAACTCGTCCCTGGAAACTCTGCTGGCACTGTAACAACTTTCTTCGTAAGTTTAAGGCCTCTTATTATAATTTGAACTTCATTCTTATTATAACATGTCATCATGTTCTGTTTTTTTTCCCTCTGTTAGTTATCTTCACAAGGAGAAGGACATGATGAGATCGATTTCGAGTTCTTAGGCAATGTCTCTGGACAGCCTTACACTATCCATACAAATGTGTACTCACAAGGAAAAGGAAACAAAGAACAACAATTCCATCTTTGGTTTGATCCAACTGCAGCGTTTCACACTTACACCATTGTCTGGAATCCTCATCGCATAGTGTAAGTTAACACAAAATCACCTCACAATGTATATATACTCTTAAGTTTTTACACTATCAGATCACCTAAAAGAATCATATAACGTGCTACAACATGTTAAAATGATTCATATTTTCTTAAGATGATTATTGTTACTACATTTGATCTTACTAAATTTTTCGATATATTCAGGTTCTTAGTAGATAACAGTCCAATTAGAGTGTTCAACAACCACGAAAGCATCGGAATTCCATTCCCAAAGAGTCAAGCAATGAAATTATACTGCAGTTTATGGAATGCAGATGAATGGGCAACACAAGGAGGCAGAGTGAAAACAGATTGGACACTTGCACCATTCACTGCTTATTACAGAAACATTAACATTGATGGTTGTGCAGTATCATCAGGTGCCTCTTCATGTAAGTCTATCGGTTCAACAAACACCGCGAAGCCATGGCAAACACATGAACTTGATGGTAAGGGACGGAACAGACTACGATGGGTGCAGAACAAACACATGGTTTACAATTACTGTGCTGATTCTAAGAGGTTTCCTCAAGGATTTTCTGCTGAATGCAAGAGTTCAAGATTTTAATGAATGAAATGAGTGGAATTCTTTATTCGTTATACCAATAAAAGTTTTGTTGGTTCCTCATTTTGTTGCTGAATTTGTATTATTTATCTATATGTAATGTAATGTGTATGATTTACTTTCTTTTGTTAACTATGTTGTATGATAAAATATTGATCTTTGATGTCTTATAATATGGAGTCACAAATACAAGTTATAACTTAGTTTCAACTGAACTTTTGCCCAGCAAACAAGAATGACCTAGTTTGACTTGACACAGAGTTTAAACAGTTCTTATCAACAATAAATATATAGCAAAGGACCTAGTAGTACATTTGGGTAGCATCATCTTTTATTTCATATTAAACTTTGTTACAACATTCAAATGGAAATACTATATGGTACACCTTTTCCAGTAACACCAGGTTCAGAAAATGGTTTTAATAATTCATAAGGCATAACACCAGCTCCATTTCTATTCATCAACTTACTATCAACATTTCTAGCATCAATAATCCCTTCAAACTCCTTCAATTTCTCCGAAAATACTTCAAACGCCGCGTTAATTACAGGATCCTCAGCCCAATAAGGCTCAATTTTGTCACCAATATATTCTTCATCTGGAGCATGATTAGATAAAACATCCATAATTGCTGTTATTTTTGTTGCTTGAAGTTGTGAAGGTAAGCATTTTATCAATGCCTCCTCAGGTTTATTCAAGAAATTTTCCCATTCTTCATTTGTTGGATCTTCAGTTGGCATTTTTGTCCTAGCAATTGTTGGCCTATTTGGAAAGTAATCTACATATAAAATAGAACACTTCATTATCACTACAACAAAAACAGTTTTTAGCAGTACTATATATACACATTAACTAACAAAGAGTGCTAAAATATTATCGGGATTAGTTAATTGACATTGGATCTAACATCGTTATAGATTTTATGGACATTTACAAAGAGTCATAATTACCTCTAAAAAAACATATTTAGCAGCAGTTCAGCTATTACCGTTAAGCAATTGTCGCTAAAGATCATTTTTGATGTAGTGTATATATATATATATGTAGATAACCTACTATAACAAGTTACCATAGTACACAAATATTATAAAATCATTTATATTGCCAGTGTGTACATGTTAAATTGTTTTGAAATGATTTAACTTTATTATATATACTAAAGGTCAGTCTGATGCAAGAAACAATCTCACATCCACGTCGGGAAGGGTCGTAGGGTGTAAATACCTAACCAACTAATCTTGACACAAGCATCAATGATTGATTTCACAGTTCGAATATGTGACCTCTCTAGGTTTCATGAAGACAACATTACTGTTGCTAGCTCTGAAACTTCCCTTTATTTCACTTATTATATATATATATATATATATATATACCAAGAACAATAAAAATAATTTAAAAAAAAGGTAAGGTGTGTACCTGCATAAATGTATTGGCCAAAGTTAACTGCTGCATGGTGGCCAGAAGTTACCCAAATCATTGTAGTTATAATACCAATTAAGTCATTTGGGGTTTTTAACTCTGGCCACCATGGTTCATTTTTTTTGTCACCATGGCCAACATTTTTTATCTCTGACCACCAAGCTTGAATCTCTATATCAGATTCAATTAGATTTATTTGTGGATAATAATGGTTGACATAATTTGTTACCCATTGTTTAAGTGTGTCCCAAAGTATTAAACCATCATTTGCAAAAGGGTAATCTTCTATTGTTAGTTTTAATCCATATGGTTCATTGGGATCTTCCACAGCCAATCCCCTGTTATATATGCAACAAAATAACATGTTAGTGAAATGGGGTCAAAGCCACGAGCATAATGTCTGTCCTTTTCGTCAAAAAATTATACTATATATAATTTTTCTTTTTTTTATATGTATAGATTTTGAATTTCCCTGGTTGTCTAGTACTTATCAATGTACAAAAACAACAGGTCTATATTAAAGAAAATGAAACGGCCTAGCCCGCTACTGATATTGTCCACTTTTGACCTAGATCCACACAATTTTAAAACATGTCACCAGGGGTAAGGTCTGCTTACTTATATACTTAATAGCTCTCTATAATTTGCATTTTTGTGAAGTAGCCAATTAAGACTTATTATAATGATTTACTTGCGAATATATTATAATTGATCTGATTGTATAAATATTATTTATATTATTAGTGCATAAAATCTATTACTCAAAAATAAATCTTAAGAAAAGAATTAGTGACCATCAAAGATTGCGATGACATGATAAATACCCCTCCATTTTTTATCAAAGATTTTGCGTTTGACCCAGTGAATAAAGTTGCTTTTGTTTGGAAGCATTTTAAACGAGATTTTTCAACGCAAATTCAGATTAATTGAACCCCAAAGCGAGGTCAAACACCGTCTGGAAAATAAGACTAGTGATCGATCACCAAATATTGTGATTGAGTGGTAAGCACACCCTTGAATCTTTAACCACATTTCTTGAGTTCAAGTAGCTTATGTTTGAGAGCCCTTTACCCGTAAATTGGGAATTATTATTCAGATCCTAAAATAGATATCAAACACCGAATCGAAAAACAGAAAAATAGAAAGATTAATGAATTATTACCTGCTAATAAGGTTTTGTGGGAGTGCCTCTTGGTCAAATCTCCATTCAAGATCATAGGCAATAGAACTAAATTCCATTGCATACTTGCCAAGGGAAAATGAAGTCTCAATAATTCCATTTGCATTAATAAGTGCTTCTCTAGCTAAGGAATTTATCTTCATTGTATGTCTAAAATGAGGATGCAATAATCTATATATTGGGTGCATTGCACTAAGTTGTCTATTTGTTGCTATAATATATGGCTCTGTAGCACAATGAGTCCTTAGCCTGCAAAATTTTGGAAAAAAATTAGCCATAATATTATCAAAATCAAAGAATACATATATATGTAATAATTACACTACTCTTTAAGCAATAACAACAACATACTAAATGTGATTCCACATGTGCGATTTGGAAAAAATAGAGTATAAACAGATGTTATCCCTATCTTACACAACTCCAGAGGTAGCTAGTCTTATTTTCATATTACGTATCTTACGTTTTAAGAAGACTTATTTGTAAATATCATTTACTTTGACCTAATCATAGTGTAAAAAATTCTTTACGCTCAAAACTCATTAACAAAAACTATATCAAAAAATGATCTTTAGCGGTAAATAATCTTATATATAATTACTATAATTACAAGTAAACGTAAAACACAATACTTAAAAGTATATCAATTATGTTGTCAAAACATAAGAAAATAAACTATATCATAAATGAAAATAACTAAAAAAAGACAAAATGGTTAACTCCAACTTACTTTCTAAAC